>JAAGAY010144804.1:118175-173046 GCA_011801015.1 Ardeotis arabs | reverse complement strand
GTATCTGTTAAGCGATGTTTTTCTTGGAGATGGTGAATTGTTGCTAAAAGCAATGTTTGTTTTACTTGGGTTTTTAGCGTGGGTTTTTTTTGTTGTTGTTAGCTGCGTTTTTTTGTTTACTTCATCCCACCTCCCGTTCCTCCCATGCTGAGCAAAAGAGGGGGATTTCTTCTGTCTCCGGAATATTCAGGTTTTATATCCGTAGCCGTGGATGGTTACAAAAAAAGAACAACCGACCAAACAAACCCCAAAGCCTGTAGTAGGGAGAAAAGCCGATTTTGGGGAGTTTGCCTTTGTACCCACCCCGCTGACTTCCTCAAATCCGGGTCGGATTAAAAATGTATTTTCTAGGAAAAAAAATAAAAAAAATAATAAAAGAAACTGTGGGTGGGTGGGACAGAGCGGTGGCATGGAAGGGAGCCCTGGCCACGCTCTGCGGGGCCCAGCCGGAAAAAAACCCAAAACCTGCGCTGGGAATGAATGCTAAAAAATAAAAATATATATATTAAAAAACAAAAACAAAAAAAAAACCAACAAAAAAAAAAGCGACAAGCCCCGGACCCTGCAGCTCCGTCTGCCACGGGCAGTACCAGCCAAAGAACTCAGGAATGTTTTTCGAAGGGATAAAATCACCCCGGGAGGCGTGGGGCGAGCGGGCACCCACGCGTGTGCAGGCCGGCGGAGGTTTGTCCCGGTGCACGCGTATGCGTGTGGAACCCGTGGCTGTTAGCACGCGCGGCGTGGGCCCGCACGTAGATCGCTGCGTGGGACGCGAGGGCTGTGAACGCCATACGAAATACCTCAAAACTTCCCAGGCAAACGCGCCTTGAACAGCTCCTCCAGCACCAGAACCATCCCCTTCGCAGCCAACAACAACAGTAATAATAAATGATAATCTCCCTCCGTTTGTTTTTAAAGGTTTGGAGGAAATTCAGCGATTGCCCCAAAAAATCAAGTAATCTTCCTAGCAATCTCCCAGTAAGAGACTGGAGGGGGGGTGGCGATGCATTGAAAGTAAATTGAAAAGAATAAAAATAAAAAGATGAAAAAGGAAAACCCAAACTGATACCTGAAATGGCCTGTTTTGGACTTAAAAAAATGACCGAGCCCAGGTGGGAGCTGGTTGGAAGCAGCAGTCCCTCGGCGGGACACAGTGCGTGGTACAAACTGGTTCTGGGTTTGAGCGAGCGCTCGACCCGCGCTGCCAGGACAGCGCACAGGACAAAAAGGCACCTTTAAATGGCATTGGTGGCGTTGCTTTATTTCCAAACGGGTGCGAAAGAAGCAAAACCTGATTTTTTTTTTTTTTTTTCTTTTCCTGTAAAAATGTTTGTCTAGGTAGGAGAAAACCGAAAGTATCTTGTTAAAAAAAAAAAAAAAAGAAAACTTTTATGAAAAGGTGCTGCTTTAAAAAATGCAGCCTGCTTTAGACTCAGGAAAACTCTCAGCCTGGATGCCGCGTGGTGCTCACGGTGTGTAAGGGTTTATTTTGGGGGCTGGGGGTTTCAGGGACCTTTGCTCTCTCCTTACATTGCTGGATTAAAAATTCCCATCCAGTGGGTTTAGGAACGTCGGTCACTCTGTGGGTGCTTCTCCACTGGACCCCCGGATCCAGGGACGCTTCTGCCCAGGGATAATTTATTTTTGGGGGTGCTGTGGGTGGGGAGGGGGTTATTTCCCCAGGCTGGGCACATCTGGTGGCCGACGCTGCCTTTCCCCCACGCCCTGGCCCAAAATCCGCGTTTAAAAATAACCATCCGGGGAGGAAGGAGCCTTTTCCAGCCATGTATGGGGTTTTCTGTTCAGATTTACTGTACCTTTATTTATTTGAAGTTGTTGTAAGTATATGACGGTGAAAGTGTTAATTCCTGCGTGCAATATGGAATCTAGGCTGAGAAATAAAAACAATTTTTTTTTTTACACAGCTGGCTGATATTCGGCCCTTTTTTGGGTGCATGATGCATGACGGGGGCAGGGGGCTGGGTTGGTTGGTGTGCACCCGTGTGTGGGTGCTCATTTTGGGGCTCATTTTGCACACTCAGGGCACACACGTGTGCACCGGCCATGGCTGCTCGCATTGGTTCCCTGGCCGGGACACCACGCTCCTCCGCTCGCGCCCACCCATGGGCCTGGCACCTCCCGCGCCTCGCACCCGCCTAGGCCACGGGTGCCTGTCCCGCGCTCGCTCGCCGGCGTGTTTGCGTGCCTGAGCGTGTCCACACGTCTTCGCGGCTGTGTCCTCGCCTCCGCAGGCCTATGATGCTCTGCGCCGGGCGGCTGTGCGTGGCAACACGCGTGTGTGCGCCCGTCACGTGTGCGAGCGTGTGACTGGGTGTGCACACGTGCACTTGGCTGCTTTGGGTGGGGGCGACGGGCGTTTCCGTGGACAAATGTTGCCCAAATGAAACCTTTTTCCTCACCATTTAATCGGAAATCAATAGCTCCTTCCCTCTGATTTGGAGGCCAGAGACCGCTCCCCAGACACGTGTTTCTGTTTTGAGGGCTCAGGGGTTGGTGTCCCTTACGGAAGCAGCGCCTCGGGTGTATTTTTAATTCTTTACGGAAGGAAAACAGCCCGAAACTGGAAGATCCCGTTGGAGCAGCATCGGTAGGGCCAGACCCAAACACAAAACGCAGATCGGAACAAGCGACACAAAATGCAGGAGCGGTTTTTAATGGGTGCCACATGCAGAAAGGGGCCTAAAGCCGGTTGTTTGGGATCTGCGGTGGGAAGGTTGAGATTCTCACCGGGAAGCATTTACCCAGCTCTTTCACAGCTGGGAAGATTCTCTCCCCAAACCAGCAAAAATGGGAAGGGAAACGAAACGCATGCCCAGTCAGGACCTCATTAGCTGTGATTAATAACTACGTATTATTTGATTATTCGCCACAAAACCATCTGATGACCTCGCTTCTGCAGCAGGCCAGGTGAAAACCCACTCTGCTCTTTAAAAAATCACCCAAATCCAAACTACACAACAGCATCGACCTGCAAATCAGGAATGTGGTCCTTGAAACCTTTTTGCAGCTTTTTTTTCCCCTCGTTTCCTCCTTTCTGCCAGCGGAGGAAAGGAATCCAAATCAAAATGACTCCCACGTAAAAACATTTAAAATTTCGAGAGGTAAAGCAGCGGAGCAGGAGGCAGCGACCCCGGCGAGACTGCGCCGGCTGCAATCGCAGCCAAATGACCCTGCTATTATTATTATTATCTTTTAAAGAAGGTAATTTAATAATGACGTTAATTATCTGCAGGGACCTGCTGGGGAGGAGGCTCTGAGCCCCCCCCAAATTCCTAGATTTGCAGCTGGTTTATGCCCAAAAACTCCAGTGAGGGAAAAAAAAAAAAAATCTCTGCAGCCCCGGAGCAAGGTGTGGGGGAAGCCGCTGCATTTATTTAGTTTCGTGTCAGGGTGTTAATGATAAATTAGATAGCAGAGGAGGGGCTGGGTGAAACAGCAAGCTGTGAGAAAAAAAAAAAGCAGCGTAACCCCCTCCCGGGGCAGGCTGGGCTGGGGGCAGGGAGGGGGTGAGGGATTAAGTGTCACTAAAGGCCTTTCATTTACCGTGTTTACATGGAGTCAATAGAGGAGAATGGACAAGGGTTTATTGTGAGTTATGGGGCTCTTTCTAACTCCCGTGTTATCAATATCTCCCTCTTAAAAAAAAAACAAGTTAAAAAGGCAAAAAAAAAAGAAGAAAAAAGGAAAAAAGCAAAAAAAAAAAAAAAAAAAAAAAAAAAACCAAAAAAAAAAAAAAACAAAAACCAAAAAAACCCCCACAAACAAACAACAACAACAAAAAAAAAACCCACAAAAAAAACACCACACACACACACAAAAACACCCCCTCCCTCTGTCAGTGCAAAGGGTGCTGGCTGCAGGAGCTCTACATCATTTTATCCTCCCTGAGTCACCAGCGCTTTCTTTGGGAAGCCAGGTCACACGCAGCTAGGAAAACACGCGCCGTGGCCCACGTGGAAATACAAAACTGCCGGGTTACAGCAAGAGAAAGCCTCAGCCTTTCTGCAAAGGGTGGCCCCAGCCCCTTTCTGCAGGGAGAGGCAAAGTGACTTTGCCCAGACACACCTGGAAGAATTTTGAAGTCCCAGCTCCTCTGGGAACCAGCCTTGCCCAGAAAATCCCAACTTCATCATTTTATTGTATCTACTCCCTCTCCCTGCTAGTCCAAAGAAATCCATAGATTTAGCACTCTCACAGCTGCTAAACTGGTTCTGTGAAAGCTATCACCTCCCATGGGATTGCTCCTTCCTATCGTAATTTAACTGGTTTTAGGCTCAGGTCAGCTGTGGCAGAGAGCAGCCCAAAGAAACAAACCAGAGACATCTTTGCCCGTTCATCTTGTTAAAGACACAAGGAACAATTTCTGCCCTCACAAGAAGACAGAGATTTAACTTCACCTCCTCACCTGTTACATGGAGGAAAGCAAAAATTAGCCCATTTGTTCCAGGTGTCTTCAGCACTCAGGTATTTACTCCTGTGGCTCTTTTCTTCCTTCCTGACCCTGTTCCCTCGTTGCTCTCTCTGGCCATGCCCAGATGCCCAGGGCAAAGCGACATTTGGACAGAGCCTCCTGGTTTTGAAGCCTACAAGAGCACGTTCTAAAACAATGGGAAAAAAAAAAAAAAGCTGATATAAAGAGTGGCGTTTACTTGGGTGGGAAGGCACAAATAAAGAGCAAAGGGACAAGTCAGTTCTACTACTTGTTTGGCAACATCTCTGCAAAATCCACTGCACAGTTGCATCCAACTCTGAAATATTAAAGCATAATTTAAAAAAAATATGCAAGAGGCTACATGAAAGTCCCTTTCCCCTATTTCCTTAAGACAACTTTTCCAGCTCTTCAAGATTTCAGAGCGTTTAGTGTTATAGAGCGATTCACAGATATATTTTTCCTCCTTACCAATTCCACCATGCATGAGGAAAGGGCATTGAAGGTTCTTCAACAGTAAAAAAAACTCCACCCAAAAATCTTAAAAAAAAAAAATGTGTTCTGCACATGCTAAGGGCTCTGTCACTGGTGGGATGGGTGCCCTGGGTACAAGGAGAGGGAACGGAGGAAGTGGGAAGCGTTAGAGCCTGTGTGCTGTTCGATTTCCTGAGCGTGCCTTGCAGCCACAGAGCTGGGGAGACGCGGGCTCGCCACCGCCTCCCGCTCCCCGCGGGGTTTGATGGTTCTATATGGGGCACCGTGCGCAGCGCCGCAGCGCTTACGCAACACACCACACTTCATTTCACGCCGTTGTTCACAGCTTGCACCCATTAGATCAAGTCAGTACGTGTCCCTAAAAACCAGAAAGCAAGAAAAACAGCCCTCTTGTTTGGGAGTTCTGTACCTGCCCAGTGTCCGTTACCTTCTCGCTCAGCGCGACACTGGGAGCAGATCAGCAGCGCAGGAGCACAGTGGCACCTCTGAACAGCAGCAGGCCAAGGGAAGCTCCAGTTTAGCTCTGTACATTTTGCTCCTAAGAAATGACCCTCTATAAGGCACAGAACTTTCCCTATGACATTTTTCACTTCCCTGCAGCTCACCTAATTTTCCTCACACTGCTGACAACTGCGTTGCTGTGCCCAGTCCTACGCAGGATCCCATGCCAGATTCCTGCACTCACTGCAACAACCAGAGGTTTATTTAACACGTGCGAGGTTCCTCAAGGTCCCCCCGGTTCTGCAGGGGTCACCGCGAACTCCGTCAGCTGCAGCAATCGACTCCACGGGGAAAACACCTACTAATAAACCAGAGAGATAACCTCACTCAAAGCTTGATCTTGTTAGGTGGAAAGGAAAAATATTAGGGTTGGGAATAACATGGCCCTTGTTAAGATACTGGAGCTCAATTTAAGAGGCGCTGTGCTTGCACGCAGTGAATCAAACACGTGCGTCTGCTGCGCTGGCAATGCGGGAGGAAGGTGACAGGGAGGGGGCTGGTCCCTACCCATTAGTAACTAGGAGCTTATTCTCCTCTTCTGCTTCCCAATACAGGCTGTGTGCTAAACCAGGAACTCCCAGCTTCTTTTAAGCTTAATGAGACACAAAAACAATGGCAGCACTCTTAATCATGTATGAAAAGACTTCCCTTGGCAAAAAAATCCCCAACCAGGTAACTCGATTACCTCTGCCAGCCCTTCTCCAAACACCACGCGTTCCCTTGGGTTGAACCCTGCCAGTGCCTGCAGGGTTTGCCAGACCCCAGTCATCTGTTAGGGAGAGATCCCAAACACAGCAGAGACCAGCTGACGGTACAGGGCTCCCACAGCGGCCCCGGGCCACCAAAAGGGAACACAAGACATGTTCAGTGACTGTGGCCACCTCGGTCGGAGCTCTCTCAGATGGTTTTGCTCTGACAGACCTTCACTTTCTCCGCAGGAGTTCTGTGCACTCATTAAGGCTTTCAGATGACCACTGGCTCTGAAAGCCTGTGTTTCTGACAGCCATTTCCAGAAATGAGAATGAACTCTATCTGTGTTTGCCTCCTGCAAGCTTTGTCACAGTCAAAGCCTTGGCCAGCTAAGGGACAGATTTGGTCTTGTGTGCCTTGCAGTTACCAAGAAGAGAGATGTGATCTCAGCTGGGTGCTTGCTTCCTTTCCAAAGGAAAAATTCACGCAAATAACACCACAGTAGACTTCAAGGGGTCTGCTCCCTTCATCTCAGATCTACTCGACTGCCGCGTGGCATCCCTTCTTCGAAGGGCCTTGTTCTGCCCCAGGCTGATGTCAGCTTGCTGGTCAGAGATGAGGTGGTTATGATGTTCCTGCTGAGCAAAGGCGTTCACTGACAGAGCCACACAGATCTGGTCATCAGGAACTTGACTCTGATGCAGTAGCACGAGCAGCTTAATAACACTGGAACTGAGCTCCCATCAAATCACCAAGTGCAATGCGAAGTCCATCCAGCGCATTTTTATGAGCGCTTGGTCCAGAACGGCTAACGTCTGTGCTGACAAGCCCCCCCATGCCACTCATCTTCCCCACATCGAGGACCAGCTGATCTGACCGGGCGTTCCAAAGTCCTGAAATGCAAAAGGAGCAGCTTTGCGCACCTCCAGCACCCAGTCCTCAGCAGCAGCAGCATGGAAGCTGTTCACATCAGACAGAAAGAACACAGGAAAACTAGATAGTATCCTTAATGGGATGTCATCAGCAACGAACGGTAACAGGTGAGAACTCATTTCTTGTGTGTCAGAAGCCAGAGTTTCACTGTCACAAGGCAGAGAGACTGGGGGCGGGGGACCAGATAAGGATTTGTGCATTTGCTTCCAGCACAGCACTGTCGCAAGAAGGGCTGGCAAAATCGTTGCCTGGATGCGTGGGGAAGGATGGATGCAGTTATTCCTCTGCAGACAACACAACTGAGATCAGCTCTGGAATGTTTATGCAGTTCTGATGCCTGTGTCGTGCAAGGAAAATTGAGTCTTTTTGTAGAACTCACAATGAATTAGAAGCACTTAAGGTTTGGCATCAGAGACAGCAACTAAATATATTTCTCCTTCCTTCAGATTCCATCTGCATCAATTCTTGGCTGAAATAAAATTTGTTTGGTTGGGTTTTATTCTTTCAAAAAAATAAAAGCTTGAATGCCACAGAAGAAAGTAACGTAAGTGGTGCAGAGAGAAAAAGTCCTGCTGTAAAAGACTTAGAGAATTCTGTGGGTAGTTTATCAAAAGCAGGACTGAAGTACGGTTTAATTAGTGTAAAAATACCCTTGTAGAACAGAAATACCAATGATGAAAGGACTCTAATCAGTGGGTGCTGGGCACAAAGAGAAGCCAAACTCTGATACAGACGTCATCTACTAGGAGAGAGAACTGAAGGAAATAGTTTGGATATTTCACTGCTCAAGGTTACTGAAAGATGCATTCCTAAATCGATAAACCCCAGGCAAACCTTAACCGCTGCCCTTCATAGAGAAACCAAAGAATAAACCTCAGGGAGTCAGTTAAACACTCCGGCTGTAGGAAGATTCAATGTGTAAGAGAGTAAATATATAGGGTAGGTGACAGGATGTGCGTACAACAATGAGCAATTTATTTGATAGTACAAATTGTGTGATGCAATGCTGGTCCCCAGTCTATTCCACAGAGCTCCAACCGGAGGGGAGAGGAGGAGATGAGCCTGGAGATAACGCGCTCTCGCCTAGCTCTCTGCACAGCCATGGACACTGGCAAAGCAAAGGCAAAAAAAAAAGAAAATTAATAGAGTGAAAACCAACCCTGCGAAGCCCTGCTGAAATCAAGGTGACCCAAAACTTAGCAGAGTAGTAAAATGGGGGGGGGGGCTAAGTTGCATTAGCATCTCATATCTAAGATGATATTTCCAGAGCAGTCTCATCTTTAACAACTGCCTCTTCCTCTTCCAAGGCAGAAGCAAGCCAGAAAACAAACGCAGCACAGCTTGACATTCTCTCCTACCCCCGAGCACCTGTCTGCTCCCCTCTTCTTCTTCACTGGCAAATAAATTATGGTTGTTCCTGATCAGCAGGCCAGAACATGCTCCTCTGTCAACTTCCCAGGCTAGTTCATCCTTGAACCAAGCAACATCTCTCGCATCAAAAGGCACAGCGCTATTTCTGTACGTCCCTGTGGGACCGGGCAGGGAGCAGCCGCTCTCCCTTTCACCCGGGCTGCCAGCATCCAGCCATCAGCCGCAACGATGTCTGAGCAACGACCTTGGCTCAGTGCGCGCCGACGACCCCGAGGTGAAAGGCTCCATTGCTCATATTCCAAGAAAACATTACTCAGCGGTGCTTGACGTACATTTCTATTTCTACTGTTCTTCCACAGCTGACCCGTCTCACATCGGAGGTGACACGCTGCTGAGGATCTCAGGTGTGAAGCACTTGTGTCCTCCAGCTCCACTAAGGTTTTTGGTACACAATATTCTGTATGTCCTATCGCCTTGAGGGACTATTTACAATTGGCACTGGCGTCAAAGACTGAAACAGCGTAACTGGTGTTCCTAACGGAGATTTTGTGAGATTTTTAATGCTGCTACCGCCAGCAGCATCACATTGTCTGCATCCTTCTGCCTCCTGGCAGCTGCCAACAGCATGATGCACACAGCGGCACAGCAAACAGCATTAAGGCAGCAGCTTCATTTTGAGAATTTTTTTCTCTTTACTGGTTTTTGAAGGTAGCCTTCTCCCAAAAGGAGATAAAAAGGAGTAATTAGCGCTGCTTCACGTGACAGCACAGACAAACAAATGAAAGTATGTAGCTATTTAGTTAAAGAATATTTCAGAAGATTCTCATGCAGGGAGAGAATGACAGCTCAGCAAAATCTGATCACTCCAACCCTAACTGAAACTCAACGCCATTTCATAAAAATCAGGTAGGCTGCAACACCACAAGAGCAGGCTGACTGCTGCAGGCAAGGCAACGCCGTGCAATGGTGACAACAGTGATTTTTTACTAACAGGTCTGATTCATAATCCGTAAGGAATCTTTAGATTTTCTGGGGCAAAAGAGCTATTTTTAGCCTATTAAATTAATATTAATACCTATACTTCAACTGTTCCTAAAGCTGTATCTGCTATTGTTTTTTAAGAATGTAGCTGAATTAACGCACCAGTGATGCCCACTGACCCCCAGTGATTCCCTTACAAGCGTGCCAGCTCCCACGGCCCTTACCAAGGTACAAACACCCCCCTCAAGGTGTTGTGATGGAGCACATCCTTTAAGAGATGAAGGAAGCAGGGACCATTTCTAGGAATCCAAAACCCCTCCCACTTCATGCCCTGCTCAAACTTTCACCTTCCGATAGAGAAGAGCATCCCCTGAAGTTCTCGGCACTGTGTTGCTTCCACCACGCTGCAACGCTTCAACAAGAGGTTTGGCTTTGCATGGAGAGTCCAGACCACAAAGGGCTCCTGCGCTGCTCATCCAGGCACGCAGACCCGGAGTCTGAAGCTGTCAGGAGAGCGGGGTCTGCAGTAATCACTGTTAGCATGCACAGAGCTTGACAGACCAAGGTGACATTTCTATCTCCTTCCTCCTCCCCTGCCACCCACCAGAAAAACCCCACACCATTCAGCCACTTCAGAGCTAGAACACACTGGATTTCCATTTTGAAGACTTTCTTTGCTGAAATAATAATAAATATTTCCATGATGCGGTTCATCACATTGATTTATTGTTCTTTTTCTTTACACGGCGGACAGACAACAGAGCTTTCAGCCTTCCAGAGCAATGTTCAGAAGCCAAGCACCAACCAGATAATACCACATCTCCACACAGTTTATTTTTTAATAAACTTCTCAGTATCAGCATTGTCACGAGAGCACTGCAGAGCTACTGGTGTCAGCCTCGCAAATTCCTACATGCAAAACCTGAGCTTTTTCCCCACCCTCTCCTTGAATTTTCACAAGAAATTGTGTTATTAGTCAAGGGCAAAATTTCACGTTTCATCAGCAGGCACGGGGGAGGTTAAAAATTTGCTGCAAAACTGTGAAATTCTGCCTTGGAAAAAAAAAAAAATGGCATACTTTCCTGAATTTACTGTGAATAAAACATCCGCATCGTTCTAGACAAATGACACCACTTTGAACTGGTTCTTTTTTCTGCAAAAAAAATCAACTCCCCCACCCTCCCAAAAAAACTGCATTTGTTATCTGAGGGATAATGATGAAAAGTCCGGCACAATCATGGGTTACTTCTTGTCAGTGGCGTGGATATTTTTCTGCCACAGCTTTGACCATAATGGATCCTCCAAACAGACCAGTACAATATAAAGCTGTGTGCTGTGGTCTCTTGGTTGAGTTACACATCTTATAAAACTTTAAAAATGGAGCATTTACAACCAGGGACATAAAGACGTGCTTTTAAAATTGTAAATACATATTTACAGGCTTGTGTGATAAACCAGAATTTCTCTGGGAAAAACGTTCATAAATCACAACAATTTACACACTTCTCTCCTTGAGTTTGTCAGTTATTACAGCTAATACCACTCTAAAAAAAGCAGCAAAAAATAAATTGCACAAATGTGACCTCTAATAACCTCATTGGTATGCCTCAAAGGCACTGAACTCAGCAGCATCCACGCCAGAAACTCTGTACTTAATTTAACTTCCTGTTGCTGGAAGCTGAGCGGGTCTCAGAAGAACGGATTGTTTAAAACCAGGATTTGGGCTGCATGGCAAGAAGCTCTTCCTCAGCAACAATTCTGAAGTGACCAGTGAAAATTTATACAGTCAGTGTGATCTTCAACAAAATGCCTAACAAAGCTGCACTGGGAGAATCGAGGGCATATCATACTGGTCCGTTAACACAGAGTATATTGGAGCTGGTTTTTATTAGCACTGTGTATTCATCTTTTAAATTATCTAGATGCTGTCCAGACACACAGGAAGATAATTCCTGTTTGAAAGAACAGGGTTTACCATACTAATACTAGATGATGAGAAGAAGGAGAAAATGTGGAGAGAAAATAAACTAAAGTGAGCCAAACTAATTAGAGAGCTGTATGTGCACGCCAGCTAATTTGATATACATATAAGGCCAGGAAACTTAATTTCTGTGCTATTAGACCAAGACTTACCAAGCTGCCTAGCAGATTTGGATACTCACTTCCAACTAGCTTCACTGAGTAAAGAGAATCTCAGTCTTCCAAGGCTGCCATGAAAAATTTCAGCCTTTGTTTGGAATTAGTACATCGCATATTTCAAGAGGAAATTATTGCTAGTAAAAGCTCAAAAGGGGACAAATCCTAGAGACCCTCCACTCTAGGACAGAGACAGAGCAGCCAGCAAATGGCACCAGCTCTCCCCACAAAGCCTACATCTCAATGGTCTCACCGTCTTGAACTGGAAGCATCTCTTCCAACACGGGAGGGGACGTCGCTTTTTATGGCTCATCTAGTTCTCAGCATCTCAGCCTTTCGCCAACACACAATTGCACTTAGAAAGCCTCCAATATGGGTTTATCCACAAAATCTGTAGCTAAATAATACAAGATCCTGAAGATCTTTTCTTTCCAACTCAAACATGTAGCTAAAACATTTTTACTGTGAACAAAACCCATGTTTCTTGTTTAAAGCTTTTGTATTCATTTTGAACAGTTTGATTTTCATCAAAACTATAAAATATTAACTGTTTTCAACAATTTCATACATATATATATTAATATATATGTCATATATATATGAAGCTATATATAAAATGGATCCTTTTTTGACTTTTTCAGGGTAGTGGGAAGGAGTATCAACCGGGCACTTGTTTTTTCTTAACTAACGTGTGCATACACAGATGTGTGCTTATCTGTGCGGAGTGCAAAGACAAGGAGAGCAATAAACTGACTGAAATAAGGGAGAAATAGGGCCATCAATCCCCTTCGCCTCCTTAAAAAATCCCAAACCTGGACGCTACATTAGCAGGGATCCTGCAAAAATCTGTCTTGCCAGAAGGAACCCTTCATCTTGGAGGTGAAATCTGCAAGGCTCCAGAGAAGCACCCCTGCCACGATCCACCCATGTGTGATTGTCACCATTTTGGAGCAAGAGGTAAGAGACCTTTTTGCACTGCATTTTACCAACTGACCTCTACGTTTCCACAACTTGTCTTCACTGGCTGCCAGCGACTTTCACGGATGCCCTCTCTACAGGACCACTGAAACAAAACATGCTTGTATGAGAGCCGCAAACACAAGCTCCATATTTAAGGAAAAGCATTGCTTGATACTCCACAGCAACATATGTGTTTGATACTCTCACTAAAGAAATAAATCCTGGCTGTAACAAGAGTACCAGACTGGCAACAAATGTAATGGCAGCTTTTGAGCAATGGATGCTTGTCGCTTTACGAAACTGGGCTATCAGTGCCCTTTACAGAGATCACTTAAAAGGTGATCTCCCAAAAAAAATGTGGGTCCTGGCGCACTTCAAAAGCAATGGCATTGTGCCCGTTAAAGCTAATGGTACAAAGTCAAGAGACTGGGGTACCCACAGACTTCAGACATGGAAACCTCAGCAAAACCTACCACTCCCTTCAGGGGACTTTTGTGAGATGCCCAGTTCTTTACCCTTTAGGATGTAAAGTAGAAATAAAAATGATGTAACAGTCTTTTCAGAATTTAATTGCATAGTATGTTAAACCCCTCTGTGTTCTACCAGAAAGAGGAGACTCATCCAGACTCATCGACCCTCTGAACAGGGTTAATCTGCCTGCCTAAATGTCTGAACATTTCTCCATGCCATTCCACCCGCTGTTGATGCGTGAACTCCACGCGGCAGGGGACCCGGAGATCACCCTCTCACCAGCATCCACAGTTCACTGCTCTCTGGAGAAGGCAGGAGCCCTGCCCTGCGCGCTCTGCCTCTCCCTCTGGAAGGAAGGACAATACGACAGGAGAGCGCCATTGCTTCCAGCAGAAGAAACCTGTCCCTGTTATCTACAGAGGACCCGGTCTCACCTCATCTGAGAAAAAGCAGGAGAGGATAATGCTTGAGGATTAATTCACCTCACCTTTTCCAGTCAAAAGTTCCTAGTACCTGCAAATACACAGAGAGTTGCATTTAATCAGAGTCAGCTTTAAGATTAAGCAGTCAGAGTAACCACCCCCATTACCTGAAAGCAGGACAAGTCATTCAGCAAGTGCTGCGCAGATGCCCATGATTTAACTTTCGCTTGGGTTTCCCACAACTGAACAGTCTGCGCTGCAGTTAGAGACGTTAACAATTCATTATCAGCCACTCCCTTTATTTAGGAGGCAGTAAACTTCAGAATTTTACTAGCTTTTCCCCCGAATGTTATTTTTGAACATATTTAACAAAAGAATAAATTTCAGGCTGCAGCATCTTGATTTTGCTGGCACTCACTCTCACCTTTACCTTAATGTGGGTGAGTACAAGCTCCTTAGCTGTTACACCAGTATAAAGGAAGTGACGACCTGCATGTTACAGGTGGAGAAATGAAGGAGCAGAAGACAGTGTCTTCTTCACCAATAACACCGGACCAGATCATTAATTTGCCCAAGCCCATACAGCTTCGTTATACGAGTTTATCTTGCCACAACTCCAAATAATGTCTTTGTACGTTATCCTGGCACTGCAATTTGCATTGTGATACTGGTCTTGCAGCTTCTGGTATTCAATCAAAGCAGTCAGCCGTAAGAGACATTCCCAGGCATGTTTTTTGGTCAGAGTTAGGATTTGCTCAGCGTTTACACATTCAGCCTAAAAGACCTCAAAGCACTTTGCCCACTACTACAATCAGATACAGACAGCACTGCTTCCAAGATGGAGACAAACCCCATCCTTACAAAAATTGCCACCATCCTCAGGCTCCCCAACAGGGAGGAGCAACACCTCAGGTCTTAAAACTCATAAACAAAATAAAATTCTTGTTACATCTTCCAGGAGGCTAAAGGGCTGACTCTGCCCTAATGGATTCTTTTGATCCAGAGGATGTAAGTTCACATCACTAGAGAAGACCTTGTCCCCTGTGCTTGATCTGAGAGGCACCTTGCTCTCCTCCTTCACGCCTGCTTTCGTATCAGTGACCAGTTACGGGAGCAACCACACTGCGGGTTTGCTGAGGCTCAGGTAAGATCTGTAAAGCGCTTTGCAGCCCTTGCCCACAGAAACACCGGATCGGCGGCAGCGCCTGCCCGCGTTGCTGTACCTGGTTTGGCTGGAGGTGCAGAAGGGTCTATTCCTTGCAGAAGTGGGCTGCAGCGCAGTGGGATTTCTTGCCTTGCCTGGCGCTGGTGTTATGCGAAGAGGCAGAGGGACATCTAGAGGCCATGCGGAGCCTGTAACTGTACAAGAGGCAGAAGAAAACTCACACACATGCATTAGGGTACAGGGGAAAAAAGCCGAGACGTGCTTTAGGGCCCGACAGGGGCTTTAATAAACGATGAGAAAAAACCCCTTATGCTCCAGCCACACTGCAAGTACCAAGAGCCACTTCTGAAGGCAAATGTTTTGGTTTTTTTTTTTTTTTGCCTTGTTTTGAACTTACCTTGTTAGTTTATTTAAGTAGGAAACAGATAATGTCAACTAGAAGCAGCATCCAGCCTCCCACCCGGTGTCCCAGACCCCCCAACTGGGACAGACGGATCCAGTTATGTAAAGAACAACTAGAAGAGTCTCAGTCTATTTTCTCAGGACAGTCCATATCAGGTTTTAAAATACATATTTATGGAAAAGGAATTTTACTTCACACAAGCATAATACCACAGTGAGTCATTTTTCCCAAGGTCAAAATCTGCGGTGCACTTTTGCCACTACAGCACTGTCAAACTTGACCATGACACATACAGGTCCCTACCATGCATTCACGGCAGAGGATACGTTACTTCACTTCACATTTTAAACTCACTCCAAGAATCCCAAAGTAAAAGTGAAAATCAGAGATTTTAACTCACATTAGAACATCTCTGTTGCTTGTGATTTCAAGAAGAAAGCCAGAAAACAGGAGTCAAAGCAAGGGAAACAGAAAGACTTAGGCCCTGTTCTAAACATACAATCTCAGTTCCGATGTATACCCAAGCTAAACTTCCTTATGCTACAAGATTAAAAAAAAAATCTCCTATTTATTTTTAAATTCAGCACCTTTAGCTATCTTGCACGTACTCGTACCTCCTCGGTGCGTGCAGACGCACGCCTGCTCCCCTCGCACCTGAGCTCCCCCCACACTTGCGGTCATTACCTTGTACATGCCAACTCTTCAAAACTCTAATCAAACCCAACTACTTCTGCTCTTCCAAGGGAACATCTGTTGAAATGTAACTTTATTACATAACAACACATCTAAGAAAAGTTTAAAAGTTTGGTTTTTCTCCAGGTTATTTCTAGAGTTCAATATACCCCCTTTAAAGGAGATTTCAGTTGTTGTTTGTCCTTACGTACAGATCTTGTAGGGCAGTGTAACTGCGAGTCATGCATAAAGAAGTGCAAAATTTTCCGTTACAACAGAAAAACAAACCCACAAAAATTTTGAAAAGTAAGCAATTCAATTATTTCCAAATTAAAATTTGTGGTTAAAATCATCTGCCAAAGTTTTGTTATTGTTCTATGTAAATCATACTCTCCAGCCTTTGTGAATTTAATACTGAGCATTCCTCTAGTGTGTAAGAATCAGAAAGTGGTAATGAGGAAGTCAACAAAAGCCAGATTTTGTTGTCCCATATAAGGACTGTTACCAAGGGAAAGAGCAGAATATCCAAAATAAGTTGAGTTTGTTTGGCTTCAGTTCTTTACTATAACTAGAAGAGAGAAATTTTAGTTTGTTTTCATTTAGAATGTTTCCATTTAAGTAATGCTTAATGTCAAAAAATTAATTATGACTTGTAAAAGTTCTTCTGTAATCAGTAACACATGTGTTACAGCATGCAATGCACCAATGCTTAGATCCTGTGGGAAACTTAAAAAAAAAAAATAAGCTTCAAATCCAAGGAGACAAAGTATCTGAGAAAACCTGACCAGCATTTTTAAATGCACACCCCTCATCCCTCCCAGAAGTAATGTGCTAAAGAGAGCCTTCACCTCCTAATTTCATCTAGCTTTAAAGCTAACAGATCATTGGCTGCTTATTCAGAAGCTGAGGATGAAAGGAAAAAGATTAAAAGGGATGGTTTTTTAGACAGAAACTGAAATGGAGTTCTTAACCGAGTTCTTGCCGTTGCCCTCCCATTCTGCTCTCACCGAGCCGTGCACTGACACCGCACAGCAAAGCGCCGGCAGCGGCAGAGCCGTGACGTTTGCTCTGGAAATGGGTGCCCTCCTCGGTACCAACACTGCACTGTAGCGGGCTGATAACCGTATTTTTAAAGAGTTTGTTTACAGAAATGCAGGGATGTCTGAATGTTTTTGGAGGAAATCCCTGGGTTTGCAAGGCAGGCTCATCTCCGAGGGGGCGGGGAGCTGAAATAGCCCCATCGCTCGCAGGAATGGTTACTGACATTGCTATTCTTAGCGCTGTCACTTTGCACCTGCTTGCACCATCACCCATGCTGGGGTGACTGGAGGCATGTGAAAGAAAAGCAGTTCTTAGGCGCCCTGCGCCGATGCAGCCGAGCAGTAAGGACTTTTTACCAGGAAGGGCTGAGGGGGCTGCACCCATCGCACCACTGTGCCCAGGCCGCATCCTGGACCAACAACAGGACAGGCAGCAGCCCACATCCTAATCCAGCCCTCTCAAGCCCATGGTTTAGGAACAGTGCTAGCTAGAAAAAGAGGAGGGGGGGGAAAAAAAAAAAAAAAGAAAAAGAAAAAGAAAAAAAAAGAGGGGGAGATGCAGACCATGCTTGGAAGAAAAAAGGCACAGAAATCAAATGTTAGGCAGCAGGATGGACTTGTCTACATAGTTTTCTCTGTCAACTAGGACTTAAATCAAAATAAACAGTTTTTCTAAACGTACAAGCTGTACCATAAACTAGAGCTAACCCAAAAGTTAAATGATGCTATTTTTTCACATGCAGACAGGGCCCGAAGGGCTCTCTCTTAACTGAAAGCACACCCTAACAAAAGAGACAAATCACTGAGTTTGGTGAGACCTGCTACAATAAAAATACACTAAATTCCAGGTCTTACAGTCTTCCATCCTTGGATCCGAAGGTGTTTTGTGGTATGAATCAGTACCATAATCCCCATTTTTCAGATGCAGAACTGAGTCAGACGGAAGGTGATTTGCCAAGGTCACCCAGAAAATCTGCAGTGTTAAAGCAGAGGCAGGAACAAAGGTGAAGGCTCCCCCACCACACAGCATTACTATTCCCCAAGTTCAACTGCCTCCTGAATACTTAACTGTCACCTTCTTTGTATAAATCAAATTCCCACTTCCATATGCCTTCCTCCTAGGCCACCAAGCCCTGAAATGAGTAGCGCACGCGAACCAGGCGGCTAGGAAAAATGGCACACACCCTGCTCTCAGACGTTCTCAAAATACATTCAGTATTTTTAATGCTAATTACTTTGTCTTCAACCACACTCATGCAATTAACATTCTTCCAGGTTGCTAGTTTAGCTCTCTAAAACGTCCCAGAAAAGTAAACCACATTACTTGTGGGAACGAAGGCCGGAGTGATCCGATACAGTTGCTGGTCACAGCAGTGAAATTCAGTGAACGGAGCAAAGTCAGTGCAGTACACGAGAAAACATTCAGGTAATTTAGGTTCACATTTTTACCTCAATTAAAGTGCGTTTTTCTTGCAGGGCTTATACTACACTCTTAATCTCAAAAATCCCATGCACGTGGCCCAAAATTTCAGACACTCCAACATATCTCCTAACAAGAGACAAGCCAGGCACATTTCACATCAAAAGTGCTTACTACCCTTAAATAAAACAATGTCGAAGCTGGCACAGATTGACTTCTAAAATAATTGACTGCCTAGGGAAAAAAAAAAAAAAAAAAAAAAAAAAAAAAAAAGAGGTGTGGATGTTTAAGTCTAAATTCCTGGCTTTGCAGAATTAGGATAGGTGATTTTACAGGTCAGACAGCAAGGGAGGGGAGCCCGGGGGGGTGGATAAAAGATTTCTGGGCTTTCTGCTCACAGTAAGAATTAAAACATCAAGTTGCTAAGCTAACTGGCATGTACTCTCTTGCACCAGCATATTGCTTAATGGGAAAGTAAATACACAAAATAAGGACTTGGAAAAACATCAACCACCAGTTATATGAATAATTTTTTTTTTTTAAGTGAAAAAATATTTAGTAGGACAGAGTTGTGGATAGAATTTTGTTGAGGAAGTCTCTCTTCTCTGCGTAAGAGGCCTGCCTTGGTGTACACAAAATGAGGGAGCAGCAGAAACCAAAAAGGATCTTAATGTGCTGTACAGAAGCTGTTTCGAGACTTACATGCGTTGTTTATGAAAGCGGTGAAAAAGCTGGAACACGTCAGGATTTTATCGAGCAATCACATGATGCTAAAGGACATAACACAAATATGATGATTTTATGGTCTGGTCTTTCATGAATCTAAACTGGAAAAACCTGTATTGAGATCCTTTGCATTCTCAACTTTCAAGAAGATACCAGCAGCACCCTAACCACAGTGGTTCAAAAAAGTTAATACCTTTAAAGCCGCATTGCCCCCTACAGTAACTCAAACATTGTTTTGTTTCACACATGTGCTCTAGAGTTCAAGTTTCTTCATTGTTGACTTAGTTCCACTCCCAGTGAAATTCTGCTTCAGAGCACTATTAACTTTAGTGATGAACACCAACCATGAGAACTGGTGAAAAAAAAAAAAACCTAACACCATGTCTACAATGCACCTGGGGGACTGCCTAAAATTAATGTATCAATATCATTTTATTTAAACATAACTCGATTTTCAAAAGCAACCAGTGATCTTAAGTAGCCACTTTAATGGGATTCAGCACTAAGGATGGCTACTGGGCTCTTTTGGAAAATCACTCTCCTTGATGGTTTCAAATTGAGCTCAAAGAAATCATTAGTCACTTTAAGAAATCCTGGTCTAGGTCTATAAATTAAGACGAACAGTATCACCTCAGCAATTTCTCTTCCTGCCCTTTTAAAGAAGTGCACTGCGTTGTGCGAGCCAAAAAGTGAACGTTGGATTAAAAATAGCAATACTTAAATACATCTTCTATGCTGTCAAGTAATCCAATCTGATCATTTCATAAAAAGTTTGGATCTACTGAATCACATTAATGACAGAGGAAAATAATGAGAAAACTGCATCTCACACTGGGAAGACCGTAGTTGATTTTTATTTAGCTTTATACAGCAATGGTTACTCCAAAGGAGTTCAAAAAGATTACTGAAGGCTAGCAGAACTAATGACCTCTCAGTTCTGCACATCTCATTGCATGAGCGAAACCACAGAACAAAACGTGCTTTTTATTCAGAGAGATGAGTGAAGGCATTTGCTGTAATGACTGGGGTACACAACTTCAGTCAAACTCCAGCGACAGTGGAGTTTTGAGTGTGCCACTCTCCAAAGCAGCTCAGTGATGGAAGAATTCATTATCTTCCTTCCTCCTTCCCCATTGCATGTTTAGCAGAGAGCACAGTAGCTAACTGAAATGCTCAACAAATTCTACCATCAAGTCACAGTTGGTACAGGACTAACTGCTACTCACACACGACCTGCTCAAGGGTGCGCTTGCTCAGTCTGCCCGAGCTCCTCCAAAGCCAACTCTCTCCAAGAGCAGCACTGGAGCAGCGTCAGCGCTTGCGGTTCAACACCGCACCGCAACAAGGACAAGAGACCGAGCCCTCCTACTTCCACTTGCTGCCAGGCCTCCAAATGCCCTTAGCAGGCAGCACATCCTCTGCATTCTTGACAAAAACACTTCCCTGAAAAAAAGTTCTTGTGTTTACTTCACCGTAGGCATCTAACTTCGCTGAGTAGCGCTGCCTAAACTACAGAAGGAGAATTGAGGCAGGCTCTGCTGAAACAGGCCCAGATAGGAGATTGTTCTTCATTTTTCTGACCGACACAGGACATGATGAGTAGTGCCAGCCTCAATTTTGCTGTTCACCTGAAAGGCAGCACACCTCCAGCGTGCAATACCACCTTGCACCATACAGACTGAATGCTGAGCCTGTGTTTCTGAAAAATGGAACATCACCCGCTGAATAATCAAAGCTGTTTCTCACAACCCTCTGGCAGTTTCTGGGAGTGCTGTCATCCAAAGCATGACTCAGAGACCTTGTCTGGCTTGCAAAACACAGAAGTCTTACAAAAAAATAAGCATATATATATACAAGGTGCATGTTGCAGATTACTCTGTTCCACAAACCACTTGAGCTTTGAATATATTAGGAAAATAAAGCAGCTACCTATCTCTTAAGAAAAAGCCTCCCTCCAACTTGATGCCTGCTCAGGCTTCCCTTTGTTTTACTGCCCTGTATCTGAAAAAAAAAAAAGCAGCAGTATTTCAACGCTCATTTCCAAACGCATGCTTTCAAAAGTACACTCTACCAAAAGCATTTTTGAAGACTTACTAAGAGAAGTAAATGTGCAGGATCAGCAAAACGAGAATGAAAAGCGATGAAGTATGCATGGGAAGCAGTAGCCAGAGGTAACTCAATAGCAATTAGGCTTCCTTAAAAAGGTTTAAAAGTAGTTAGTGGCTGAGGAGACCACAGTCCAGAGACAGAATGGGACTCTCATACCTCCTGTTCCTCTCTGGGTCCTGCCAGTGACCTCATATTAGACACCGGATGCACTCTTGGTCTAGCAACGTATTTGTATTTTAAACACTTGAGTGGGGACCCTTGCCTGACTCTTAAGTGATGAACACAAAGCAGCACCCACTTCAGCTACAGCCTGAGTGCTACCTTGGTATTAATTTCACTCAAAAACCACCTATAAGACATGACTTTAAGTTACAAAGTCAAGATCTCGAAGAAAGCTTAGGAAATAAAGACCCATAATTAATAACACTACCATGTTTCATTGTCTCATTTAGTGTGCAAAATGGACCATTAACCGTACACTTAATGTATCAGGCCTTTCTTACGATGTTTTATTTGCATCTTCCTCTGAAATACATTTTCCTCACCTTCCCACTCTTCCAAAAAATACTGGAAGGCCCTGCACACACCCTCCTCATTTAGAGAGCTGCTATTCGCTTTTAGGGCAACTCCACCCCATGAATTGAGTCACATGGGTTCCACCAAAAAATACAGTATGCAGCTATATAATTAAAATGCATGACATGGCACACATAAACAGGAAACAAACTATGGATTTTTACTGCAATCTCAGTTATTAGCTTTTTTGAAATCTCTTGAGCATTTGAATTTGTACTTTGTTCCCCAGTTCACTAGACCTTAGGATAACTGTTCATCCCTAAAGTTTATATTAGGCAATCCACTTTAAAAATTCAGATTACTGTGGGTGAGTAGGTCAAGCTTTACAGAGTTCCCATCAAACTTCTGTAATATTTGTGCATCCAACTCAAGTGCTTTTCAAAATTCCAGCTATGGCTTAAAAACACCAAGCACGATATGGTATTAATTCTACAACAATCATTAATATTCTGTTTTTAAATACTGTAGAGAGGTGACCCTACATTGTTATCAAAGTATCTTCAGTTGCTACTATGAAATTTCGTGCTAGTCTTTACCAGTTTAATCAAATAGATGTGGATATTTACCTCTTTTTCATAATTCACTTACCAAAAAGCTCAGATCCAAACCAGCATGCACTTGTTGTTCAGAATCTATCCTTTAGCTCACTTTCATCATGAATAGAAGTAGATCATGTGGCTCATGCAGATCACACACTCAGTAAATAAAAACTACAATTAATACGCAAGGTCTTCTCAGTTCTCTTTTCAAGGCCATTCACCAGCTATTTGTCTGTCACAGGTTATCACAGACAACAGCTTCTTAGCTGAACTTGACTCCAGTAAAAGCTGGAACCAAGCCCCATAATTTTGGAACTGAAGTCACAAACCTCAGCAAAGGGAGCGCTATTCATTTCTCCATTTCAAATTGGAAATTACCAGGATCTAGTTTTCTATGACATCTCCCTGAAGAAAAAGATCAGGAACTAAACCAGAACACTTTAAATAAAAGGCTTACAATACAAAAAGCAGAGAAAACACAGCACCAGAAATACACCAGCCTAAATCAACTACAGGCAGCTTACACAAAGGCTCAGCAGCTTGCAGACCACCACCTGGACTGTCTTGGAATGCCTAGGACTGAACACATTTAAGACATTCTCTGATACAAGCTGGTTTTAACTCCTTCTCAGCAAAGTGGATAATGGGAAAAAAGAATGAAAAAAAGGTAAACAGTGTGTTAGATCTCCCATCTGCATACACAGTTCAGCATTACTGCTTTTATTGAACTGACAGTGCATTTGATCTTGACCAACATGTCAGTTAAGTCTCTGTAAACAGGACAAGTTTATTGTTTTCATTGCCTGTTTGGATGCATTTCAAGAAATGTCAGCATTTCACGGGCATCGTTACAGCTTTATTGTTGCTTTCAGATCATAAAGAGGCGGTTATAAAAGCCACAGAAATTCCATTATGCAGATGAGATGTAACCGTAATGACAGAAGTTGTACATTTCCTATCTGTGATGAGCAGCTTCTTTAGGAATGAAACTTAGGAATGAAATGATTAGCTCTCATTTTGGAATACCATTTCCATTCTACAGCTCTTTACTGGAGAACTGGTGTGTACAAACATGTGTGAACCATCTCTGTTGGGACACAACAGGATTTAAGATCACAGCAGAGAAAAAGGAAAGGTAACGGCAACAGCATTTCTGCCATAATATTAGGGAATGAGGGAAGGAAGCTGGTTGATTTGCTATCGTTTCACTGCTAGACATCGCCAATAAATCTTTACAAGGTGATCAAAATACTGAGACTGCAGTGAGATCAAACACCAAGTGGTACTTCGGTTGTCAGTAACAGAAGAAAGGTGTGAAATGACCACTTAAGGATAAACTTACGTCCCACTCTCAGTAACTTCAAAACTATGGGAGAGTTTTAACCTTTTTTTCATGTTTCCTAATTCTTATAAAATAGCCAAATGCAACTATAGGTATGCAAACCAAAATGTTTTCACTTAGGTAAATATAGTAAAACATCATAAATACTAGAAAATCTTCACTGTGGCTGTCCTACCATCTAACTGATAAAACTGCTGCTCCAAGCCAGACTAAGAATTCACCTCTTCAATCGTGGTGTAACTTTTAAACTGCAGTGTGTATTGTCACCACGTAGATGTGCCTGCAAAAACAGTCAATGAACAACGTTATACCTTCTGCATCACTGTACCAGATTTTCCCTATCAGTCAAAATTCAGGGAAAATTTTGTTATGGAGAGGATAACATTTTCAAGGAATGATATATCACGGGAGAAAATAAACACGGAGTTCTTGTCAAAGAATCTTACTCAAACAGAAGTACTAATTTGAATAGACAACTACATAAAATATTAACTTACTACTGGATTAGTAGTGAATACGCTAAGAAATGGGCTACTGTAATACCGACAGTCTTAACGGTGCTACATTATTCCATCCAAGTGCCACACTAATACGGACACAGATGCTTCCAGCTCCACTGCAGGAGGCAGAATGCCTCTTGGTGGTGGAATACAACATTCCAAAACTGTCGGAGCCAAACTCTTTGCATGTATTTTAAAAATGAAAACATTTCCAAAGTTTAAAGCACATAAAATTAGAATATCGTAACATCAGGAAAAGTTGACATGGTGTGTGTAATTTTAATTAAAATAGTTCAAATCTATTAACTGTATCCACAATTTAAAAAAAAATAATCTAAGACTAATTTAGAAGTGTCAAATTGGTATAGATTTGTTTCAGTGAACTGGGTGTAGACAACTGAAGGATGCAAGCACACTTAATTCCTTCTAGATGTACATGGTTTCATTTCTCCTGGCACATCTGGTTTCCATACAAAAGGCAAGTTTCCCACAAGTTTTTAAAAAGCTTACTTTATTGGTTACAGTTATATAAAAGGTGTCATGATCGTTCCATCTAGCTGGTCATTAAGTGCTTGCACCACCACAAAGACTCTTTAATACAACTACAACTTACGTGATGAACTGCACGATGGAGGAGAAAAATCCCTCTTCAGTCCTTACCTGCACTTACAGCATCTTCAGCAAGGCTACAACGTTCAAAAGCAATGACAACCCCACTTTTATGTCAAATTGCAATGTTTAATGTTTTCATTAGAATAGGCTTTATATCACTCTCCAGTAGAAGAAACAATGTAGCTAACAGCAAACTTTAATACATGAACATGCGCCAAGATTAACAACCCAAAATGAAAACAAAATGAAAGTAATGTAAAATGTAAATCACATAGTACAATTGAAGTGTCCAAAACCATTTAAATAATTTTAAATATTTTATTTTTTAAACTTGCTACAAATGCTTTATACAATATTTCAACATAAAGTCCCCATAACAGAAATGTAACAAAATGGGAATGATAGTGAAAGTGAAAGTTAAAGTGGCACAAATTCACCAAACAAGTATTAAACTACAAATTTTAAGAGGTAGATTACTTTTTAAGTCAAGAACAAAAAATAAAAGGGGTGGCTATATAAAGAAACTAGTCACTTTCCATCAATTCCGCCATTAATCTTGAAAGCTAGATGAACACGAGACAAACGGTATTTCCATAAAAAGCCGTTGTGAACAACAGACCAATTTATTGTCTTAAGTTATTAGATAGAGGTGTACGACCTTTTAGAGTAATCATATATTTAACTTTCAAAATATACAGGTATGTAGTCCTGGTCTAGTCTTCTAATCAATAAAAAGATACACTGCATTCATTATATATACGGTATTTAGAAACTGATATCGGTATTTCATTGCTATATAAATTTTCATTTGCATGTATAAATAGGAATTTGGAAAATCCATAAAACATTCAAATCAGGCTTTTTCCCATTGTAGCTGAGCATCTAAAAGACTCCAAGTGAGGAGAAGGCGGGAGGAAAAGGAAGTTCTGCTGTGCTAGGTGGCCTCTACTGATTCATTTATACAAAAGATTGAGAGACTTAATACATGATAAAAATACTTTGAGTGCAGCAACATTCGCTGTTCCTGAATCTACATAATTATTAAAAAATTACGGAATCTGCTTTGCCAAGCATACAACTGAACTGCCCGTATGCCATTCATGGAGGTAGGGACAAAACTAGGATCTAAGCAAACACGAGAGCAGAAGATTTGGTTTAGTTAATCCCACTATTTCTTCTGATGGTTTTGTGGGGGTTTTGTTTTGTTTTTAACAGTACCCTTCTCTTTTATCCGAATCATCCTGTGGCCCAGCATGCGTGTCAGGCACGAACCAAGAAAATCTAAGCCTGCCACTGAATGCTAGCAAGAAGCCTGCAGACAATTTTATGACTGTGAGTCAGCTTCAGCTGGTTTCGCAAGCTCGGTGGATTTCACATCCATTGTCGTAGTGCTTATCCTAAGTTGAGCATGCAACAGCTCTAGCATGTCATTAAGGGATTTGTTTTGTTTGTTTTGTTTTTACAGGAGATTCCTAGAAAATAAAAAACAAAAACTGAAGATAAATGAGAAACAAACTACTTGTGAAAGGAGTATGTTTACACAGAAAAACTGAAACATGAAAAACAAATCTGGAGACAAATATTACATGAAGCAAGTCTTGAAAAAAACATAAAGAATTAAAATTTCCTGTGAAAAAAACCCAACAATGCCTTATAGAGTAGAATCAAAGTTAGCCTGTGCTGATATTAGTATATGAAGGCAAAAAAAAAATCTCCATAGTATATACTTGTTACAAAAAACGTTGACTAGACAATCTGGATTTACGAACATGTCAAAAACAAAGAGCAAGAATTCTTCTAGCACAACTATTCAAACCAGTAAAGAGTACGAGCTGCCAAAGTAAACTAACAGTATTTGAGACAGTCAAGGAAATCTTGCCCCTAGGTAAGCGGTTACGTACCCTAAATACTATTAAACAATTTCCATATGCACAGATTTCCAAGTGCTCGGTTATTTTGCTTAATGTCAAACGATTAATTTAGATGGAAGGATGTGTCACTCTGGCTTCAAATTCTACTGATCTGTTCTGGCATCCTGTAAAACACAGTTTCACACATACCACTAAGAGAGCAGCTGAGGAGAATTAAGTAACATGAAGATGTGTATGTCCCAAGGGAGCAGGCCTGGTAGACATTTCTTGTTCCTTACAGGCATTTTTTTTACACCATTAGTTTCCAAATTCCAGCAACATTTTTCTCCTTGAACATCTCCTAATTTGGGTATTGACTATTTTAAGTCAAATTCCCCTCTAGCACTTTGAAATAATTCAGCTATATTGAACCTTTACTTTACAAATTATTTCCCCAAAATTTTCACCTAGGAGGTCTTCACCATAACATACGCAAGCTGCAACCAGTTTGGATTTTGACGCTTCTTGACAAATTCTGCTAGGGGACACTTGTTCTGAAGGAGGCTGCTAGTTCCTCCCCCTCCTCCACTATCAATTACTTTGATTAAAAAAAAAAAAATTAAAAAAATATATATATGACCTTCAGCCATAAATCTGGTTGTTAATCACAGCCATGCACGGCAATTACCAAAACCAAAAGAACTCTTCATTACCAGTCAGCTTTGTGAAAGTTACTCGGCAAACCAGGTATCTGTGTCCAAGAACAACAGGGCAGGAGCACGCTAATAAGAGTCAAGCACTTTGCAAAATATCCTTTTGGTTTGAGCGACTACATGAAGACGTAAGTCGGGACTCAGGCACGTAGATTAAGATTTTATTTATTTATTGAAGTATTACCCTTTCTTGTGATTAAAATGCTTCTTCTCAAAAAGAAATAGAACTTTAATTATAAAATTTGTTTATATTGAAACATAAGAGCAAGATACTTCTAACAAATTTACATGTTGACATAACTTTTCTTACATGTCTATTTCCCTTATATTAAGAATTTAATCATCAGACTCCATCAGTATGCACATACATTTTTGAAGTATTTGGTCATGGGTTTGTTTTGTTTGGTTTTTTTTATGATATGCAGAGAATGCTTTTTATTAAAAACCAACAACGCCAGTTATTTTAGTGAGTAAAAAAACGCAGTCATGATTTGTAGCTTAGTGAACCACCAGAAACTAAATCTAGAATTATTCCAGGCCACCGTATACGTTTGATATAAAATACAAGGTCAGTGTCTCCAATAACATTACGTTTAATAACGTTAAGTTTATTCGCACTCAGGTACTGACATTTTTTTCCAGAGTCTTCAATTCAGTTTATAATGAAAGACATTCTCTATACAAACTATGTATTATTTCATGACATGACAAAATGCATCAAGTATGTACATCATACCTCAGCATGACCGAGCCACTAAACCACGTTTTATGAAATGCAACCTTCTTTTTTATTTAAGTATGAGAAACTCAAAAGAGATCAAGAAAATTGGCAAACCAGCAAGCAACGTGTTCCTGTGTTGTTTCAACTTCAAATTAAATGCTTACCTGAAATCTTTTAGTTCTTGCTTTGTACTGCTTTCATCTCTTTTGTTTTCTGCTGCCTCTGCATTTGCCGCCTGCTGCAGGCTCCGTGTAATAGGTCCTCCAATCCTCTCTCTAGATTTTACAGAAAATCTGTCTGCCTTTTTCTTACTCGCCACAGCAGACTTACTTGGCAAAACCGCTTTATTATTCCTTTGTATTCTGACGTGCAATTTCCGGGATGCTTTGCTTGAGATTCCAGAGGAACTGTTCTTAGTGACCACCTTAGTTTTTTTCCCATCAACATGGGACATTTTGGACACTCTTACAGGACTAGAGTTCCTCAACGATGAAGATGAATTTGGCTTTTTAGATCGAATGGTAGATACAAATTTAACATTTTGCTTTGATCTGAAGGATGCAGAGGCAAGTTGGATTTGTGCAGGTCCTGAGGTTCGCGCTCTTGTCTTACCTAAGTGAGGCTGCATGCTTTGCATTTTGATTTCCGCATCTGCTGTTCTCCTACGCTGGCTGCTGCCTTTTTCACTGCTTGCGGGTGAAGAACTTGCAGGTTTTTTGGAAGAATTCTTTTTAGAGGAGGGAGAGATGGGTTTTTTGGGACAGCTATACGATGCATGTTTGTTCAAACTTCCAATATAGGTAAACTCTCTATTGCAGTAGGGGCAGATGTGGGAGTCCGACTCGGATTGATTGTTTTTCAGTTCTGCCTTCTGCTGGGCAGATTTCTTTTTCTGCAATATAGCTTTCTGGACAAGCTGGTTTTTCTTTTTCAATGCACTTATTTTGAGTTTATTTGAGGACATTTTGCTAATCTCAACATTGAAATTAAGTCTTTTAGGCTGACCCATCCGCCTGAAGGCATTCTTTCCAGGGCCCGCAATAACCACCATGCCGTTCTTGGGCTGCACCGTCTGTTTCAGCGGCACTGGATTTTTCTTAGGCGTGTATCTCTTTTTATCACTGGCAGATGCACACGCCAGTATGTGTTTGTGTAACTCAGGCATGTTATCGACACTCTTCCCACACTTTGTGCATCGGATGGCAGTAGTAAAAGTCTGTGGAATATTGTGGGTAGTGAAGTTTGTTGCGGTAACTCCAATGCCCATAGGATTACGATGGTGATACTGAAATGGAGGTGGTTTAAAGCTTGGGTAGTGTTGATTGAGGCCCATACGAACATCTGGATCTTTAGATTTTACTCCAGAAGCCATTATTTTTATAGTAGTATAAAGCTCCTCAGAGGAATCATTCAGATCTTCATCCTCCTCCTCTTTAGAAGGTTCCAAAGAATCTTCTGGCAGGCTCTGCATGTGCTCCACGTTCGCCTTACTGGGGTCAGTAAAATTCTGGGGTCTCAAAGTTCCACTTTCAAACTCATGATGTGTGCACTCTTTGTCTGGATGGAGATCCCGCTGATGCTGTTGCAAATTGCACAAAAAAGCAAATTCCTTTTTACAGACCGAGCAAACAAAGATATTTCCTACTCCATGAAGCAGAAAGCGATGTTCTGACAAGTCTGTTTTATCCCTAAAAAGCTGCACACAGAATTCACATTTGAAGGGCCATTCTTCAGCATGAATGGATAAATGCTTCGTTAGGTCTTTAATGGAAAGAAAAGGTGATTCACAGACATTGCACACAAAGCTTTTATTGAACGTTTCCTGTACTACTCCTGATTCACTGGAAGTATGAGGATCTTCTCTTGCTTTCTGTTGTTCACTTTCACCTTCTTCCTGTTTTATTATTGGGAGAGTATTTTCAAGGTTATCAGCAGAGGAAACAACAGAAGAAACTACAGAAAGAGGAGGTGGAGATGGAGACGATGAAGATGAAGAGGAGGAGAAAGAAGAAGACGAGGAAGACAGTGTAGGAGGACCAGGTGAAGCAGCAGAAATAAGAGGTTCAACAGAAGGAACAGGAGATGGAGAAGGAGAAACTGTAGGTGAAAGAACTGGCAATGGGGACTGGGTAGTAGTGTTAGAAAGTGGTGATGGACAAGAAGAAGTGTTAGTGGCACTGGCAGAGACATCTGGAATTGATAACGGCATTGTTGGAAGAAGAGGAGGAGGTGACGTAGCAACTGTTAACACAGGCGGGCAGGGCGGCGGGGAAGGAGGATTGGTTGGTGTTAACAAAGGAGGCAGCTGGCACATGGAAGGTACAGCAGATGCCTGTGGCACAGGGGAAACAGAGGAACTAAGGGGCTGAGTGTCAACAGAAGACGATGCAGATAGACTGGGATCCGTGTCAGGCTCTGCCTGAGGCTCCAGGGATTTGCCTGGGCTCACGCTGCTGTTTACACCAAGCGTGCTGTCTGTGGCCGCATCCGTTCCATTATACTCATTCAGCAGAACTTTCTGCAGCATGCAAGTGGTTGGTTTCTTCTTTTTAACACCACTACAGGTTGGCTGTATGGAATTTTCTTTATATTCCCTAATTTCAGTATCGCTGCAAGGCTTCTTATGCACACTTAAATCTAAAACAGATTCCCAGGGAACCTGATTCTTATTTTTTACATCAGACCTTTGTTTCACACCACTAGACAAATCCAGAGGCTGCTGGTTGCACACACTGCCAAAAGCTGGAGCTGCTGTCCAGTCTTTGGATATTTTATAGTCTTCAAAGCAAAGAGGGCTCAAAGTCTCCTTGTCCTCCCTTCCAGTCAAGCTCCAAGCAGGTGAGTTGCTGTGGCTTTCTAACTTTGGCATTTTTGAACTCCGAATATTATCATTCCACGTAGTTTTTCCCTCACTTGATTTGACAAAATCTCGAAGTACTGGACTGTGCTGTGGAGAACTGGGAGGAGAGCTGGTCCTTCTTTTAAATCTACTGGATCCTGAAGGCAAAATAGGTGATGATGTAACAGAAGGTCCTAGTTTAGGGATTTCACTTGATGGAGCTACCTTCTTACTGTCCTGCGTCTGAAGAAGCTGTTTTAATTTTGATGACAAATAAACACCTTTTTCTTTATGAAAAGGTAAGCTTTCTGTTGAAATGCTAAGAGGAAGATTTAAAGAACTAGTAGGAGTTACAGGTTCTGGGTCTATTTCAGTTTTTATTTTTGGTACAAGAGGAGGGCTGGCAGTTCTCCTCTTTTTGGATTCATTGCTCCCACTGCTAGAGGGCTCCTTGGGAAGCTCATTTACATGTGTTTGTGTAACCTTTAAATTTGGGGAAATTTCCACCGTGACTGGACTGATTATACAGTTTAGTCCATATAAGTCTGCAGAGTTGGACTCCATCTGAATCACATCACAATTGCTAGTGCTGCTGTTGGACTGAATTTTACCATCAATGTAATAATTTAAATTTTCAGAGATATTGCTGGAAATATCCATAATATAGACATCATCTACTTCACCTTCCTCTTCTATTTCTGTACTTGCTATATAGACACTCTGGACTGGCGGGGCCTGCTCTGTCTGAAGTGGTGGCTCTTCAGTAAAGAACCCTTTTCTTCTGACACCTTTGGGAATAAGATGACGCTCATGAACCCTACGCTGATGCCTCCGCATGTTGGTGTGAGTTCCAAAAACCTTTTTGCAGTATTTGCACGGATGCAATTCTTTGGGCTCCTTGTTTTCCTCCGCAAAAGCGGAGTTTGACATTTCTTGGGAAACTTTATCAGAATCCAAGACAACAGAGTCTTGCACAAGACTGGAAAGGTTCAGGTCATCTTTAAGACCCTCATCCACAATTACTTGGTTATCAGCAACATTATCCAAGTGTTGTGATGATGTTAGTGTTAAGAACGGTCTCCTTTTTGGCCCTGCCTCATGGCGTCGCTCGTGTCTTCGCCTATTAATTTGAGTACCAAAGGCTTTCCCACAATATCGACACTTGAAAGCATGGTTAATAGTAGATATATGGATGTGCATGTGGCGTTCAAGTCCTTGCTTTGTTGTAAACTTCCTCTCGCAATGCTGACAGGGGAACATGAATGTTTCCTGAACATCACCATTTGATTCACCTCTCGCTTTTGGAATTTTCACAACAAGTTTTTTCTTTGGAGAGCTTTCTGGAGATTCTTCTGACGTGCTCTTTTGCTCTTCCATAGAGTCTAACTTTTCTTCACATATCAAAGGCATTTCAGCATTTTCTTTAGACATATTGGTATCTTCTATCTCCTCTTCATCTTCCTCTTCTTCATCATCCTCCTCCTCATCATCATCATCCAAATCATCTGATGTACAATTTATTGCTTCTTCTTGTTTGTCTTCAGTCACCATTTGTGGTTCACTGGTAGGACTGGGGATCACCAGCTTTGGAAGCACATCTTGATTTACCATTTCCTGAATCACAGCTGTTTGTTCCAGGGACAGCACAGCAGAAACAGAAGGCGTTTCATCTTCCTCTTTATGACCTATACACAAAGTATGAAAAGAAAAGCCTGAGACATCTTTACCAAACACTTCAAAGTACGCTACACTTTCCTTCTACCTTTTCCTCTAACACAACGTATCCAACACTTATGACCCAACACGATACCACTGCCTCTCACTGTTGCGATTCAGTACTGAGAGTAAAACTGGATTCAGAAATTTTCTTTCTGGAACAGCAGCGCACATGTTGTGCAAGCAGAAGGAACAACAGAGTGAAGGAATGGAGGAGTTACGGGTCACAAGAAGTTCAACAAAAGAAGCCTGAAATAAATCAGTACCTACAGAGCTTTAAACATTATCGGTTACACAGCAGTGGCAAGTTTTACATTGTCATAAAACAGGCAAAAATCTGTATCTTTAAAATATCTGCCAGGCATTTTTACATATGCACTACGTAAAAAAAGCCAAGCCAATTTATAAACAACCTTTGCAGATAATCTTTAAGACAAAGAGTCAGCGCTTAGTGAGTCAGTGCATTAATGCTGTATTTTCCCCCCTTGACACTGATTCCTGTTAAATAGTAATAAATAATGACGGTATAATGAAGCTCCAAAGACATTATTTCAGAATAAGGACTTTGGTCTCCTCTCCTAAGGAATTTGGGTTTATATTGACATTTTGCAGTACATTAGCTTTTCCTGTTGTCAGAGTTGCATGTTTAAAGACATACTTCTGATATCCAAGTTCATTACTAATAAAAAAAATCTGGGCAAACAATATAAACAAGTTCACTTTGCTACACTAACATAACATGCTAACATGACAAAAGGTGTGCTTTGATTCAAAAAGATAGTTAGAAGGAAAAGAATGAGATACTTGAGAACTCACTCTCTTTAGAATCCTTCATATCTGCAGAAGTAGAATCCAAATCAGCCTTTTTCTGTTTTGTATCAGCTGCCTTCTTTCCCTTGTTTTTACCTTCCTGATTCTTTTTCTTTCCTGGGGAAGAAAAAAATAACATTTATTATTTCTATTTGACAATTTTTATTTTTCATATTTGAGTGGCAGAATTACAACACCCAGCTTTGGAATATAACACACTTCTGTAGAAAGTCTACTTTCCTGAGGAATACGAATGACAGATCAGCGAAAAGGAGAGCATTCAGATAAAGCAGTAAGTTTCTAGAGTCTACAAGAAATTACATGTGAAGATAACAATGAGTTTGTAAAAACCCAAGACTCTGAAATAATTTACTTGCTTTCTAAGCAAGAATAGACTGTAACAGAAATGTATTGTCCAGAGTTAACCAGCTCACATTGTACAGTTACCCAATACCTTCATATGGCTATTAAAGCACTGTATCTCATACAAGTGTATGGAAAACACGACATTTCTTCATATACTATTAATCCTCACTGTTAATTGGAAGAGCTTATGAAGTATAAACCCATAGAGGCTTCTCTACTTGTACGAACATTCTGAATAATGACTTGAAGAGAGTTATAATAAAAGCAATGAGGTAATAACATCATGAGAAGACTAAAAGCAGCATGATCTTGACCAACAAGGCTAAGACAATAAAACCAAATTAGATGGACCTGGCTAATAGTAAAATTCAAAGGTATTTCATCGCGTCCACCGACACAAACAAGTTTGCTAACACTTTCTGTTAGCAAAATGAAGCAGCATATATTAGTTACACAAGATGACAAACACAGTGAAGATAAGGGCAAAGTGGGATTATGCTAACACCTAATCAGCGATGCAGGATGTAAGAACATTTAAAACTTAATTTACCAATGCACTACAAAGTTAGAATGCTATTTTCCCCCATTATTCTAAAAGATGCAGTCCTATAACATATAGAAATGATGATAAGGATTGTGTAATAACAAACAAACCTTTAAGGTCTTCCAATTCAATTCACTACAAAGACCATATTCTTCATACAGAATGCTTATTTTACACACAACACTGTGGTTGCCTCCGCTGAAACTTCACACTTCCACACACCACCTCTTAGGAACAAGAGCTGTCCAGAAATAGCAATCCAAATCCCTCCTTTGCTCCCCCTAACACACAAAATGCTGGTTTTTAACCACTGACCCTTCCCTCTAATCAGAAGTGTGCATCATAGCCCTAAACTCATGTCTTTCTTAGAAGCACATTCTTTCAACTCACAATCCTGTCAACAAGTTCCTCCTCTTTTCCTTTGAAGATATTTTTCACATCTTGAGCCAAGAAACTGAAATGCCTTTTAAAAAAAAAAATGTTCCTCTAGTCAAAGCAAAAATTTTAAAGTATGCACCCCCTCCAATCGAACAGCTCAGAGACAGGTCAGCTTTAAGAGGAAATGCTTGTTTTTATTTGAACATTTTATTCTATCTGAACAATTATCTATATTTCCCCTCAAGGAGCTCGGATTTCACAAACTCTCCCCATATTCCAGTGTTTTTCAGTTTCGTGTATGTCATTATCCTTTTTTTAATATTTTCTTATTCCAATTTAACAGTTTTTAGTCTGAGAAACTGGCAGTAGTCACTAGAATTAATTTGTGGCGCCTTTAGAAAATACACATGCACCCTTCCTAAAGTGAACTAACAATTACCTCATAGTATCCTCAAATATTGTAACAATCCCTGTGTCTAAACCAGCCATAACGAACCAACACTGGTCTATCTGACAATACAATATTCAATTATATTTTACATCAAACATCTGCAAGTTGTCAGAAGATTGAGCGTGTATTTTAGTGTTCACACAGGCACAAGGTGTTTAAGCGCATAAGGTGTTTAATCTTTACCTGACAGACTACTGAATGTCCAATTTGAACATAATTGTTTTATTATCAGCACCGCCAACATTTCTAACTACAACTGGTAGTACCAAGATCTGAGAACAAAGGATTCCAAGTAAGTTTCCAGAAAATATCTGCCAAGTCATCTGAAATCGCTCTTGAAATGTACAGTAACATAATCAACAAATAGGTCAGTTTCTAGGTAAAAGGTCTAAAATGTAAAATTTCAATACATTCCTAGGGAATCAAACACGCATCACAATATACCTTAGGAGTGACGTAACAAAATGTATTTAATTGCTAGAAGCCTTTAAGAACTATCAAATTTTTTGCAGATTGCTTATCATTCGAAGGCCAACATCAGAACCTTGACTTAAACGACAAAACTCCAGATTCATCTCTCATCTCTACAGGTGAGACTGGAAACAAGAAGGAAAAGATCGGTGCACAGGCCCCTCTCATCTACGCCAAACTTGGCCACAGTTAGAGACAATATTTTACTAGACGGTGCAGCGTATGACGGTATTGCAAGATTAAGTCACTGGGCAACTCTACATCAGCACTGAATTTCAGCATAATGACAGGTTACTGTAAAAGTCATCAAAGAACCAAATTAATTCCTTCTTATAAACAAGACCAGAAATAAATTGTGCTCTTTAAAGTGCGAGGTAAAGTATGTAAAAGCAACAACAGAAATCACTCATAAGTGCTAAAGTGTGCATAGGTTTTCCAAAGTGTCAACAAATACCAAATATAAAATTTGTAGTACTTCAAATCCAATTATAATCTGAGCAATTACTAGAACACCAGGATTTGTATGCAAAGTTGAGTTACTTAAGTCCCATACTTCCTTATGATATGGAAGGAAAGAAGATAATTTGCACGTTCTCCTGCCGTACTCCTTAAAAGAAAAATTGCAACCTGCTCACAATGCAACCTGCTCACTGATACAGCTGGAAATGTTTCAAGTTCTTGGCCTTTAAGCATAAACACATTTGAAGAGAAGATTCATCTTCTCTTGCCCTTACTCAGAATAGCGAGCGAAATTGCTTGCGTAGGTACATAACTTTAGATCCGTCAGATCAATTTCTGACAGATATCAACTAAAGACACCAACCAATTTTTTAATGTTTTCTTTTACCAGCTTTAGTTCCCTCGTTTTCTAGGTTGCAGTTTTCTTTGTAAAGGCTAAAACAATCTACTGTACTCAAGCATGGCAATGACTGTCCCAGATGCATCCACTTCATGACCCTAGGTGTTCAATAGCAGAAGCCCAGGAAGAACATTTAAGAATGGAGTAATACTGAAGGGATATTTCATTGGTATGCTCTCCCAGCTTTCACGTGTCTAGAATTCAGGAACTTTTGAAGATATTTAATAGCTTTTGATAGACTTTGCTCCACAAGTTCTCAAGGTGCCTTTTAAACCCATGTAAACCTGAAAGATTTGCATCATTTTCTTCCTGCAGATTTATCTACTACTCTGATATAAAGGAAATCAATGAGTAGCCCAAGGTTTGTCCCTTCATTTTCTTACAGTTTTAGATGTCAAGAACTAACAGAAGCCTGCAGGAAGGGAAAAATACCTCAGAATACAGAACCTGGTGGAAGCCTGAGTATAAGTACACACGTGCACTTACCATCAGGTTCCTGAAGGGTCCTACATGGCTGCTACGGCCAGCTGGATCCTCCACTTGGTCTAAACAAGAAAGATACAGGAATGAAACACAGGGAAAGTGAAATGGAAACAATGACAAAAGAATAAATGAAGGGCAGAACTTAACATGTGTATGTGCACTAAAAGAATCACAAAAGAAAGATGCAAAGTAAAATGAGTGAAAGAAACAGATGGAAAGTAGCTACTTGTCTATAGCAACAAAGACCAAAAGAGGAATGCATCAACTTGTCTTGCAACTTAATTTTTAAAAATGGTTCCTTTTCTCCCCTTTCTTTCACTTATGTTGCAGACAGGTCAGCACGAGCATTATCGGCCTTTACACCTTTACAATACCTGCGTAACATTTTGCACAAACATTGCAACAGGCACAGGAGATCTCATGCTACTGCCAATGCCCAGATAACCAGCTGATACTTATGCTGTAGTCCAGCTGATTTCAGAGGAGGTCAGATGACAACAGAGTAAGAATTTAAAACAGAAAAATAACCTTTATTTGCCCATACTTGATTTTTTTGGGTCAAACCAAGACATCTCAAAACAACCTACAGTTATCTGTGCTCTTATTTTTGCTGTTAACCAAAATACTAATGGAACTGTAAAACCACTGAGTTATTTCTGGTGGGATGGGATAGGCACTCAGATGCCTGGAAGGAAGAAGTTAAACACAGTCTTTCCATACCCTTGCAGCTGAATTCTGTAATTAAATATTGTTAAATTGTTCAAGATGCTATTATCTTTAATAACCTTTAAGTGCAGCACCAAACATGTTCACAGTTAAGATCATGAAATAAGAAGGACACTCATGTCTGATCTCAAACACTGATCACTTACAAGAAATAGGAAAGATGGACATCTGTCTCCCCAAAAATCTGGGGTTAGTAAGGGAAAAGAATTACCGGTATGAGTTCCCGGTATTCCTTTGAGACCTGTAGTCAACAACTAACTGCAGCTCATTAACGTACCTACCCTAGACCCCATCTGTGCTGTTCCTTAGAAGTATCACAGATACCTGCCCAAATCTCAAGCCCCCTGGAAAACAGCAGAGGAGCTACCTCAGAGACCCTTAGAGTCCAGAGGGTAGCCACCTTGAAAGGGTCTGGCTAAAGGGAAAATGGCAAATTTGCACGTTATACTCTGACAATCAGTGATTCACCGGTGTCACGACAAGAATTACACTGTAATAATATACGCTCACTAATCAAATCCCTTTGGGACTGGTTCAGATTAGCGAAAGTTTGCATCAATCCCATGCAGTAGTTGCTACTATTCTATAAATCAACTTCTGATTTTTTTTTCTCCTATTGGGAAAAAAATAAAAAAAAAATAATAATAAAAAAAATCAGTATTTTGGCATTGCAGAGAATGAAATTAAGATTAAGTGTACATAGAAGCTACAAAATCCTTATGGAAAGTTCAGAAGACAACTGCACGACCATTGCCACTTTATTTTGATTAATGAATTCTAAAACACTGAGGCAATCTGATTTTTAGTTTGAGGAACAGTTTGCTGTGCACCAGAATTCCTCTGTTCCTGCATCGAGAATACTGGCAGACGTCATGCTTTTCAAAATAAATTCTTTAAACCTTCAGGCATCTGTAAAAATCCAATTAGTTGTTTGTTCTGGAAGACAGGCTAGAAAAACTGGATGCCTTTTACACACAAAAAAGCCATATCCAAAATAACAGCATAAACTGCTCCAAAAAATTAAATCCAAGTTGTGTTTGCTGGAGGAGCATGAAAGATGCAGAAACACGTTGCAGTGACTCCTTAGAATCTTGTCCAGCTGCGAACGTCGCAGCATAGAAACGTTAAAGACTTTCCATGTTTAATAAATGGAATTGATTAAACAGTAAAGTAACTAAGCACCAGAAAAAAGGGTATTGAATTCAAAATGCCTATGATGAATAAGTGAATACAAAGGCTGTTCTTTTTACACATTTTTCCTCTGTTACCATTTAAGTTTGTTTTTTTATTTTTATTCTACCATTAGCCATGGTTCATTACATAGTGAAATCTTTACAAAACCTTTCGTTATTATCTACCAGCACCTGCTCAGACAGTAAAGCCAAATCATAAACCACTTAACATACCTGTGTGTTAAGAGCTGCTCACAGTCACCAAAAACAGCTAAGAACTCTTAACATTTAGGGAAAGCTGGTAGGTATGACATGCCTGATATACATAAATATAGGTATATGAGGATTATACATATAATCACACGGATTACAGTAGTTTGCTGAAAACATGACCTCAAACCCACAAGGCTATGTAAATATTTTCTTTAAAGATCTAAGCCAACAGCCACATTTCAAAGTATATCCTACAGGTTCACTGCATAGTAATTCATTCATCTTTGAAGAGGGGCTGCATGTTAAGCACAGCAGACTTACATCTCCATCATACCACTGCATCAAAGAATATTTGACTCACAGCACCCACCATCTCATAGTCTATGGTCATTAAGCCACTTTTAAATTGCTGCCCAAAGTTTTAAGTGATTGAGGATAGATGAGGTTATTCCACTACATTGTTCAAAATGTCACACTGCAAATTACTGGAGAAAGAAAAAGCAAAAGTAAAGATAGCAGGGATAAGTCACAACCTTGAAAGAAAAAACCTCAACAATTCCACTTTATTAAAACAAAGTTACCTAAATATTGTAACATCAACTTCCAATATTTCTTACATAATATTACTGTTAACACAACAATATACCAAAGCTCCTTTTAACTACTTGCATTTAAATACTGCTTTGAAACTTGATTAGAGAAAACTTAGCTGAAAAACTCTGAAGTGTACTTCTGAACATGCACACACATTATTACCTGGGGAGGGAATGTTTTTTGAACTCAAAAGCTTGCAACTTAAAACGAAACAAAACAAGAAACCACTGCCTACCAAATGCTTTGGGGTAAAAATCCTCTTCTACTGGCAAGAAAAATTACTACAGAACGCAGTAGTAGAACATCTCCCAGGACCCCAAGGCTCAGACGTTCCAGTGCTGACACGGAACAGCTTTGGTGGTAGATTTTTTTTTTTTTTTTAATAGACTGAACTGGTATGAGTCAAGCCAGCTTTAGTTTTTATTTCACTGCTAGCGTACGATAATCTACACTAGAGCATTTTCCAGTTTGGCTATAGGCATGCAACCCACTGGTTGGTGTGCACGCACACATAAAACCCTTTTCTGACACCCCCTGACAAAATTCTTCCTTAGGAAGGCCCTTAACTCTCCGATTCAGAAGTGCAGACTAAGTATGGCAACATTAACTGACTCTTTCATTTTCAATAATAAATTTTTCTAAAACTGAACATTAAAAAATATGTTGAAAGGATGCAAAAGTAGCACATTTTTATTCATATTCCAGCAATTCCAATGGTGAAATTCAAGCCACAGACGGCACAGATCAATTTTTGAAACAAGTATCTAATTAAAGGCAATGTCAATTAAATCTGAATGGCTATACACAGAGTATCATTAAGAGGCCTATTTCAACAACGCTGTAAAGTACGTACAACAACCTGCAGAAAAAGGTAAAATTCAAGTGCCTTTATTACCCTGTTTTCCTCAATCTATCATTATTACAAATAATTGGTGGAGCATTTTTCTTGCAGTACCATTATACAGTTACCAGACAAACTACTTTACATAGGCATCATTTTAGGTACTGTTAAGCAGATGAAACACTCAAATTGACATAAGCTGTTCTGCAGCATACAAAAATTATCACAGCGTAATTTTATCTTCTGACTCCTCAGAACTACGAGCAAAAATTTAGAGCTATAGATTAGCTCTGTATTGTCAATCTGCCCAAACCTAATACATCAAATAATTTTAAAGGTGGAGAGGCATAATATATATGGCTATACACTCTGGAAAAAATTGGAAAAATCCTGGAAATTATCTATAGCCAGAGTCCCATCTCTGTACTATGAAACTGGACATTCAGCCTATGTTGGCCTCACCACTCTCTGCTGGATTGCTTCCTCCCACAGTGGGAGGCTCGTTCTGTCTGTCAGGCCTCGTGCTTAGCGCAACCCCGCCACTGTTCTTACGACAAAGACTCGGCAGGGCACTTGAACCGCTCGCAATCCCCGTGAAATGGCAACGCCAGGCGCTGATCATCCTTGCCTTACGTTCAGCTCTCCACATCCTTTCATTGCACGCTGGTAGGAGAAGCAAAAATAATGCATGCACACAGTCTGTCCTGCAACAGGTTCACACGTGTCAACTGATATTAAAGGTCTGCAGGAGACATCTTTCAAAAGCAAAAGGTCTAGAACCAAGGTCTCTGAAGAAAAACCGCATGCCCCATTGTTTTAGAGAATATATTTTCCCCTCACTGTAATTTGAAACTCAATGACCAATACTACTTCCACTGTTTCAAGACCACAAACAGCAGCAGCAGCAATAAACAGCTGCCTGACATAAAGAATAAAAGCAAATGCAGTGAGCAAAGGTTCTTCTGTGTTTTTTTCCAGCTGAACTTGCATGTCCTCTTCCTTAAAGACACTTTCAAGCTTACACGGTAGAAGCAGGAGAAAAAGGAACAGAATAAGTATGGAAGCCAAACTTCACCGTAATTCTATTAATATCAGACTGCCTGTTGTATAAGCATATTGCTACGCATCACCCATCACTTCACACAAACAGTAGCATTTTAATCACTGCATTTTTCAACCAGATTATAAATGTTGCAATAAAGTCTTGCCTTGGGAAGATACTTCAATACACCTGAAGCCAGATCCACACTCTTAACTGTGTATGTGTAGAAAAATATCCATTTTAGAGAAAAGAAATAGAGTAAAGCATTTACAGAGACTGTTAACATGACATTTACATAACAGATGAACTTGTTGCCATGGAAAGTGTAAGAAAATTCTGAGCTGGGCTATTTAAAACACCAGTTTCTGCAAATGTTTGGCAAAGTCTCCACTTCAGTGATCATGAAGATCATGTTACTATCTATCACCACAAACTTCTTAAATTATTTAATAATCAATACAAGAAATGTTAGCACGGCATCACAGGATACGCCATGTCAACAAAAGAAATGAAACAGTTTGCAAGAAGTCAAAGGGAATATATTGCCATTATATGGATTTCTTCATAAGCCCAGAAAAGCTTAGCTGAAGCTATTCACAAAATTCAGATAAACAGATTTTAAAAAACCATTTAGGCTGAAAAATCCTGAGTGGGAAACCTATCTTAAACGTGTGCTATTACACCAGTCCACAAAAACTGAAACAGGAATTGTCTCCAGTCTCATATACTTCATGTTTTGTAAATTAAATTAGGTACCATCACCCTCTGCAACAGAAAGAGGGCCAAGAAGTAGTTTGTATCATGTTTGCAATAGTGCGCCATCCACATTCGCAGCATCTCATTCAAACCATTAATATGTTGTGTCTTCTGACTAACCTGACCATCAACCACAGGCAGTCTAAAGTTTATAGACTAGAAAACTTACTCATCCATAATGACTTCAGTAGTACAGAATGTCACCTAACAATTACAAACATACATACACAGGGTTTAACTCCATGCAATTTTAACCCACACAAGAGCTGTGATTAAATAATTAAGCATAAATAATTAAACATAGAGCTTTTATCTTAGTAAGATTTAAAAATATTATTTCTGCCCCATGCCAATATTTCTACAACTAAAACAGCAGACAGGGTACACAAATATGCAATCAGACTTGCTCTAGAATTTCTCAATCACTCAACGTAGTGTATTTCTACCTCCTAACACCACAACCTCCCACCATTCACTACAAATTCCTAGCAGGGTACTTGATAGCAAACCACAGCTACCACTGACACAGCCAACCCATTGCAGAAAATGAGAGACATTCTTCTCTGTAGCTATATTCCATTAGCTTTTATTTTGCTAAGTATTAAAACAAAAGAAGGAGCAAAAGAAACAACAGCTGGCACATAGTTTTTCCAGAAATAACTAGTGTTCTCTATATTTAGATAGTTTTTATGTACAATTCAGTCAAAAATAGAGCATTCAGATTTTGCATTTAAATACAGAGACTAGTCAAAATTTAGTTTTTTAAGGAATATGAGCTTTTACTTGAATCTAGAAAATACTGCTTCTACATCCACTATAGCTCTCCCCGAAAAGTTTTTCTGACCTTGAAATGAAGCTACACGCAGATAACTGAGAAATAACAAGAATTTTTGACAGCATCATTTGCCAAGATAATGCAAATGAAAGACCTCACACAACTACTTGCACCACGAAGTTTAAAATTATCACTATTAGATCAGTCTGCCTTTTTCTGTAATAAATAACCTAAATATTTGTCATGGCTCTATTTGGATCACTAAACATTTGAGAGCATTAGATTAAAAATACCTGGGGTTTTTAGCTAACTTATCTTTAAAGGTAACTACTTAGAACTTTACCTGTCATTTTTATTCTCCTGTTTGACAAACTGGATATGTTCAAATTCAGTAGTGCTCATACCAACAAGTGACACTTTTAAAAAAAAAAAAAGAAATTGTACACTGTTGATAAAGGCAGTGTTCTGCTACCAAAAGTAATTTTACTCCACCACGCCAAACAGAATTAAAAACGTTTGTAAGTAGCTGCAATTGCACAGAAGACCAAAAAGGCACAGTGTACGCAAACGTTTGTCCAGACATGGGCTATGGCTTTACTTGGAGAATGCAGCTGACAATTCCCAGGAAACAGGACTGCCTTTGTATCTAGCTGGAGTACTGGGATTACAGTAACAGGAGTCTCCAACACTGAGGAAACAAGAGCAAAGCCTCTCACAGATGTAGCATCCGGACAGTGCTGCTACCACCAGATTAAATCTCCCAGGGATAAAATTAAACCCCGCAGAATTGCTACAAGGTCACAGTCAATATTTCTTCTTACATTCACTCAAATTTGTCCTCTTAGTCATTTTTACCCAACTGAATCCTTTTGTTTACCATACCTACAACACGTCATTTGTCAGAAATTTTTCTCAAACAAAACAGTAAAGTATTCTTAGTAAAATCACCCTCTGCTTTACAACATATTTCATCCCCCTCCTTGGCATACGTTTCCAGTTTTCTTTCCTTTAACCTTCTCATTCTCTTATTTTTCATCAGTACAACTTGCAGAGGTAATCTTTCCTTTGGGGAATTCAGCAGGGAAAAACACATACAACACACATTTTTGTCGATGAAAACCTTTTTTAATGTTATCAGTAGCAATCCAACAGATTTGCAACAGATTTGTATCTTGCATTTCAAAAAGGGAAAATTACTTTGGAAAATACAGTCAGTACTATTTCCCAGAGCGCACACTCCTTCATTGCCCTCCTTTTACCTGCACACTCCAAAGTGCCAAGGCATCAGTTTTGGCATGCGATGCACGCTGGCCTTAAACAGTTTTTCTTTTTTCTGTACAGTTTCAAAGGCTGTTAGTCACTGCAAGAACTGTATTATTAACTTCCCTGACCTTTCTGCTCAGACACTAAGAACAGAGATGCAAACCCAATATGTGTCAAATGAGAGGCACTCGTATTAATACAAGGTAAGGAAAACAACATGATTAACAACTTAAGCAGAGATGGCAAAAATTAAATTACCAACTACTTACTATAGTATGTGTGTTTCCATTACTCCCCAGTAAAAATATTACAGCATTTTATGAACTGGGTCTCCAACCTAACAAGGAACATATTTAATTGTTAATAAGCAGCTACTGTCACGATAGATCTGCAAGCATGAAACCTTTGCTTCTCTGCATCTGTTACATTTGGAAAGACTCATCTCCTTCCAACTTCAGAGTGACAATCCAAAGTCATATGGCAGAACATCACTGTAGGTCCTTTCCAATATATACAGATATAGCAGATAAAGGAGGAGGATAAACATTATGTAAACTCATTAATTTAATGTACAATGTAGTCCCTGAATCATTTTTATCTGCTCAGAAATTGTGAAAGATTCACTTGGTATTCTCTGTGAAACCAACTGCTTCATTCATTTCAGCTGCAGCCCATTGATATTTTCTTAGAGAAATGCTTTTCAGTCTTCTCTGGTAACAGAAGATACACTGAATTATATTTCCAAGGGAACTCTTAACTGTAGTGCTCCAGTTGCCCAATCAGTGCATTGCTCAAGACATAGAAGAGACTACTACAGGGCAACAACAGCTGTTAACAGAACTGACAACAGAAGTTACTAAATTTATAGCTTGCCCCAAACCAGACAACAGCAAACTGGTAACTGCTTCATTTATGAAATGAAGAAAGGTCAATGGGCTCATAGAGCCACTACAGGGAATGGCAACTTCCTTTTTTCAAATAAAGTGAAAACAAATCCCAGTCAAAGCACAAATGTACTTGTCTTCTACTCAGTCAACTGCTACATTCAAGATTAAAGTCTAATTTGATCTAAATCGGTTAAAGTTGTAAAAGTTTTTTGCACACATTTTTAAATAGCATAAAGTGTCGACCAAAACAGAATACAAAAATAAAACATCACTGAAAAGTAACTTGGACATTTTCATTTGCAGGCAAGGAATCAGAAAAAACATAGCTCTGGTATATGAGAGTGGAGAGACTGGAGGCTCACACTTTACAGTTAAGGATTTGGTAGCTACATGCTAAGTTTCAGACAAAGTCCACTTTGCTTTTGCAATCCCTGACACGGGTTCGTAAGAAACACTGGACTCTTTGCCTGCAACTTGAAATAGAACACTTTGCAGGAAGGTAAATTTTTTACTCAACTCATGGAAAATTAGTATGACCTACTCCTTGGTAAAAGCCCAAGACAACTCCAATATTTGCCAGCGTATCACACATGTTTCCTTTTAAGAGTATGAATCTATGGCAAAGGTGTGTGTTTTAACATCCTGATACAAACTTACTGCTAAAGAGAGGTCAGCTATCACTGCAGCTGAGCTGCTTTACACCAGAGTTTACTATCTAAACACTTAGTTTCCAATTTTATTGGCAACAACATAAGGAAGTTTGCATCAGACTTGTCTCTGAATAATGGCGATCCACTAGAAAATTTACCAAAATTTATATGAATTGAGTCACTTTCACATTAGGTCTTTCCCAGTCAACAATCAATTTATCTCTTATAGACTGCCAAATAAAACAAGATTCATATTTAACTAGACTCAAGTAAGGCATCTGGCTCTCAATGCAAGTTAGAATAGATGTATAGCTGACTACCCATTTCTATGGCATTTTGCAGCAATAATAATCAAGATGACAGATTTGCAGCTATTATAATACTCTCGCTAGAGTAACTTTACGTCAATCATCGCATTAATAATATTGCCTCTTTGAAGTTCTAAACCATTAATCATAGTCTATCAAATGCTCTTGCAGAACTCTGATAGAAAGTGTGACAATAAAATTAACTCTTAACAGCAACAACAGCACTTGTAAGTGCTTCTGAAAGTTGTATCCTAAATAACTTGCATGCACTGGCGATTCAAATAACTGTGCTTGCTTAGTTCAGTGGAAAAAATTTAGAAAAGGTAGAGTAAATATTTGCTAGTGAATATGTGATGGTCAGACATTATCTCATTTCTTAGCTACAAATGTTGGAATAACAGTGAGTCTTATTTCAATAACTGTTAAACCCAAGTAAAAACTTAGAGTGCTATAGCATTTCCCTGAGGAACCTGACACAGCGAGTGTAGGCCAGTGAGAATTCTTCAGAACAAAGTCATTCCTGTCAATCTGTATAAGGCTTTTGGCAGGAGTAACAAAATAAATGTGGAGCTTTGACAGATTAAAAGAATTCAACACACTACGGTCTGACACTGTTTTTCCTTTTTGTTCACTTGGAAAATGTACTAAATAGTTTATAAGGGGAATATAAGATTATTTTGACAATTTCCAGTTTCGTAATCCAGTGATATGAGTGTTCACAGAGACTTTACAAACACAAATAACCTTACAAAGGAGATCTCACAACTAAAGAAAACAGCTCTCAGCCACACACACACACAACCGGAGTCTGCATCTCGTCCCGTAAAGCAGCTATCAAAACTCGGTATGCACATACCTGAAGTTCAGCTAAACAAGCCTGTTTATCACTGCGTAATAAATTGCACAGGGCACCCAGGCCCCCAGTGTAAGACGCTCCCTGTAAACAATTCAAGTAAAATAAACGGTCGATGCAAAATTATGGTAAGTGGTAATAAAAACAAGCACTAAAAAAGTTTAGCATCTTTAATGATACAGAATCAATATGAAGAATATTGTTCAAATGGCTTTGAAAAGATTAAGCATAAAAAGAAAACATCTAGAGAAAGGCAGTAAAAATTATTAAGAGGTACGGAAGATTCTCATTACAAGGAGAACTTAGAGCTTTCACTAAATTAAGACATGATTCAAGCTAGAGGCAAATAAAATAAGAATACACTGAAAGTCAATCATTGACTTTACCTTGTACCTACCATAAAAGCCAGAGTCTCCAATTATAAAACAAAAAATGAAGCAGCAGATTGTACAGGAGGGGTAAGGAAACCACAGAAAGCGCAACAGTGTCTGACAAACCCTTGACTTAATGGGAATTCAAGAAAGGATTATTCAGGTGAATAGAGAGTTAAGTGAGACAGCAAACAAACACTTCAACATACGTAAGGCAGTCAGTATCTCATTGAGTCTGCTTTCTTAGGTGCTACAAGCAACGGGACAATTCTAAATCGTGAAATAGATCACTTAAGGGAATAAAAAAGAAAAGCACTTGTTCAACTCTGGAAAACAGCACCTATTCTCCTATTCTGCAGGAATTCATTCCTTTCCTATTTCGGAACATTAGCTCCAAATCTATTTATCTCAAAGCTGTTCCCTAAAACCACAACCAACAAATTTTCTCCTCATCTTGTACAGAGAAGCATTTAAACAGTTCTGTGACTCAGAACAGAATATTCTAAGAAAGTTTTGGAAAATCCTAATAAAACATATTTCTGCAAGGAAAGTTGTATTTCTATAGAAACTTAGTAACTTTTAACTTATTTTCAAAAAACTATTTTCCTAAGAAAGGAGGAGAGCAATTTCAAAACACACTGGCTTGATTTAAAAAAAAAAAAAGCAGTGGAATACCAAGCTGCTTTTCTTACAGGTCACTCACTCTTTCAAAGCTAACTCTGATCAATAGAAAAAATTGATTAATACTGGAAAGCTGACTGATGCTTTATTTCACTTCCCACTGTAGGTTATGTAAGTGAAAACAGTATTAGCAAATTTGCTAGAAAATGCTGCAACTGTGGTCTAGATGTATTTTATTTTTTTTAACTTGGAAAAAATAGTGTAAGGACTCACAGTTGAACAAGCAAAAGTATCAAGAAAAATATGGAACACATTAGAATTTGTATAACCGAATAATCCAAGAAAAATATTTTTATTATGTTAGATAAATATATACATTTGCTCTAACTACAAATAAGTTAGTAACTAGAAACATGCCGACTTGTTTCAATCATGAGGGCCATATTGTTATTTTAAGTTAAGGACAAAAAACCACAGAGATAAAGCAACAGAGAGTATGCAAGGTGCTTGGCGCACTTGTTTTAACAAAGACCCGATCATCAGCACCCAGTCCTCACACTGCATTCCTGACCACCTTCAAGCCCTCTGCTAAATTCTTCTCACAAGGAGTTCTGCTTTTAGTGGCATCACCACTCAGAGGCTTGCGCAGACAAAGCTGGGGGCCCCGTCCTCCGAACAGGAGGATGTCTGATCCCGCTGCTAGTACAAACACCACGATTCCCCGGTAACAGCGCCAGCCCCACACGGGCAAGAGAGCACGCTGGTAGCACCTGTGGATTTCCATTACCAGCTGCACATGCGGAAACTTTTAAAGGCAGTGTATACACAATAGTACATCTGAGGCTTCTGAAGAAGAAACAAACCTTCCCTAACCTTATAATTACAGCACGTAAGCAAACAAGTTTCCCAATGTTCACATAAATACGATACAACCTGACTAAAGCAGAAACACTGATGTTTTTTAATAACTTCAGAAATATCTGAACATGCTAAGGCCTCATACTTCCAAAAGTTTATACCTAGAAATATGGAGTTTAAGGGGTCAACATATGCACTTTAGTGCTGGATTTTTTTTTTTTTTTTAAATACAGATAATTTATTTTTTTTACCTCTGAAATGAAGGCTTAACTTCTCCTATTCTTAAACCTGTAGGCAGCAGCAAGGCTGGAATGAATCATACCGATTTCACTCTGCTGTTCGGCAAAGCTCAGAGCAGCAGCTATCACAGGAACTGGGGGCGTTGCTGTAGAAGTGAAGATGGGAATTTAAAGTAATACGCGTCTCCCATTCAAAGGGCCCCATTTATGAGGGGCAAAATAAAATTTCTGCTGGTTGGAAGACATCAAATATATTAGATATTCACCAGATAGAAGCTGCTATGAGAGATACAGTTCCCTTGACATCCCAAATGCAGCTTTTTGACTGGAGTTATATAATTCTTCACATAAATCAGTGTGATTTCGGGCAATCAAAGTAGATTTCATTTTAAGGTTTTGTTCCAGATTACCTTGTTGACATTCTTTCTCCCTTGTCTTTTCCCAGTCACTGGCTAGGAAATTCTCAAGTCTTGAGTTCCTATCTAAGCTTTTCATTAAATCTATTGGAAATAGAGCTTTCATGTTATCCTTGCTACAAGTGTACAACTTACAGAACTTTAACATCCTTTTAATAAGCTACATTCCAATTAATACACAGTCCTTTCTCTCACAAGCTCTTTTCTGTTTAGAAATAAAACTTTTGAACTTATTTCAAGTACAAATCTAACTAATAAATTCATGTAACTTAAATCAGGGCATCCTTTCACCATGATTTCCATTTGTGATGGCATCCAGATGGCAATTCAAGGCCTACCTTTGGTAAATAGGATGCATATTTATGCAACCTTCAAGTGCAGCTAATCATTTGAAACTAAGTGAGAATGTCAACGGAAGTATTAACAAAAAAAACTGCAAGGATTTCTGCTATCACAGAATTTAATCTGTTTATTTCATCTTTACATTCCCTTTTCTGCAGCAGCAATTTGACACTGTTTCAGCAACAGTCACACTTTTACACAAAGAAAATCCAGTATAACTTCTATTATGACAGCATTGATTTAGAATCTGTGAAGCAGAAGTCTGAAGTTGTACTTTGCGTTCAGACTTACACAAAACAAGGCATAATTATTATTCATAACTGATGATAATTGATTCATAATTCACTCACCTTAATCTCGCACTATCTCTGGGACAGTATTATTTCCTAAGAGTCAGCCTATAGCTCATGCTCTCCCTGAAATCTGATAAGAACTAAGGGCAATAGCAACACTACGATAGCAGCGGAGCCATTTAAGGTAGTAAAGTTTTAAAAGACTTATTAGCAATGGTTTGAGACTTTAAAACTGTACTACAATAAATAATCACTAGGGGCTTTCCACAGTATAGGTGAACGTGATTCAGGTGTTTCGCCTCCACTACAACAGAGGATTCTATTTTAAGAGGTGACACAACCGGGTTTTTTAAGAGGTCATCTGGTTTCATGTCAGACTCCCACTCAAGCTGCCTTATCCAGCATGTGCTTTTGGGAAAATGAAGTTACAAATTTTTTTCCCCCCTCCCTCTTGACAATCCGACTTTGTACCAAGAGAAGATAGGAAAGAGGCACACACAGTATTCATTCCAGGCAACAGTACGAATTATGCCACTGGGGTTTGCTGCCTAGATAAAGCGCTAAGTGGAACACAGCTAAGACACAAATACAGCTGAACAGCACAGCACCACTACCACAGAGACAGAAGAGAGCAGAGGGAAAGTAAAACATTGCCCTCTTCTCCCCTCGCTCAAAAAGTTTTATTTAAAATATATTATTCACAAGCACATAGCTGAACAAACTTTTACCCTGTGTAATACCAGCATCTTTCCTCCTCTGAGAAAAGATGTTTGATCTGTCACATAATCCATGACAGAAACTGTCTAGATTATTTTAGTATTATTTGATCACACTTTGGAGCCTGCTTAGCACTTTAAAGCAGATTATAGCCTGATAAAACCACTGGATATTTTGAAGTATGACCATTTTTTTTTAAATACTTTTATTTAGTTAGCAATAAGTTACTTTTGAAAGTAAGAGTGAGTCTGAAGCCAGAGACTCCATAAGTGTTGTTCTTGAAGGAAACACTCATCGTCGATATTACTGCTTACCACTAGCACATATCACTACTGTCATATATAAAGGAAGAAATGCCCTGATGAGAGAAGAAAAGTCCACATGACTCCTCTAACAGGCACAGGAATTCAACTGTAAAGTGAAAGACTGGCTGTTCTCTTTTCCTCCTTAGAAAGGGAATAACTGAAAAACCTTGCACGTTTGATTTGAACAAGTTTTCCTGCAAGCTTGGCAGACAGGACAGAAGCACATTAACTACAACTTGGGAGAAGCAGACGATAAATGCTTAACAAACAAATGAAATTTCAGAAAATGTAAAAGCAAAAAAAAATGTGTTAGATCATTTTTCTGCTAGTTGTTGACCATGCACCAGCACCTGCTGGCTCTTAACCACATACTAATGTCAAAGATAACAGGGATAGGCTCTGATAAAAATCTTTGGTACTCCCCAAGTTCACCAAGTTCTTTTTTGTTTGGTGGTGGGTTTTTGTTTGGTTTTTTTTTTTTTGAGCAGAGGGAAGGGGGCTGCCTATTCCCCTCACCCAATACCCTTTTATCCTACTAAGTTTCCTTCTACATCTCAAATGCACTCATTACCTTAGCAACAACATGCAATGTTTCAATGTATAAAAATAAATTACTAAGAACTGCCTCTTTTCCTCAAGGACTCCTAAGCTGCTGTGCATGGTAGAAGAAAGATGAAAAGGATTTACTCCAGCTATGAAAACCTATGACCAAGCCAGGCAGAAACTATTGTAGACTAACACCTGGGAGACGTAAAGTATTTTGAACGCAGACTACAAGAACAACAATACGCAAGACACCGAACTGCTGAAGAAGTTGTGCAAGTAAAGAGCAGGCGAGTTTTGAGAAACACAATGAGGCACAACCAAGATCCCACCTTTTGCAAACACCTTAGAGAAGACTGGTACACAGAGAAGAACACCAGGTGCCATCCTAAAAATGCTCTACAGGAGATTATGAACCTTGTGTCAGTACTTGCTTCCAAACAGAGGTCAGATCAAGGTCAGGGAAAACAGTTCAATCAGTATTTTGTGTCTACCCTAGGCTTGGTCAGCTCCTGATTCTTAATGCCATCTCAACTTCACAAATTTATTAAAGTCTACATTTTATGGTCCGAATTGGCAATGTGTGAGGATTTATTCAGAAATAAAGAGTACTCCTACAGCAATATGATAAGTTTTACAACAATGAAAGCCTTGACTGATTGGACAAAGCACATCGTATTTTTAATACCTGTGAAATGGTCACCTTTCCTGATATAATCAGAGTTCATTAAAAAAATTGCAGAAACAAGACTCTGTTAGATATCTTAACTGTCCAAGGACAAGGCCTAAGATGTATTAAAAATTCAAAAGGGTATTTGTTTTACCAACTACAGAATAATTATGAGCTTTTTAATAATGGCATGTTATGAATAACTAAATTACAACACACTTCTCAAATACGATCTTGTCTATTAACTTCTAAGGTATTAAACTGTCAGCTTCCTTTCCTGAAAAATGTGTTTCTAAAGGACACACTCACTCACAGTTGTTTAAACTTGGCAGTTCTTATTTAGTTCTATTTTCTCCTCAATGTCTAAGACGACAACCTGCAACACAGGCCAAAATAAAGTTAATTAAAAAAGAATTAACTTATCTGTTTAAGTACCTAATATATTCAAATTTCACAACCCTCCAGAGGAGCTACTCTCTAGCAAGTTTCTTAAATTGGTATTTAATCTAAAAGACTACCTTGTACTGACTCCCAGTTTTTCACATGCATAAAGTTAAGTCACAACATCTTTCTCCTTCCTTCTCCCTTCCATCATATAGTTAGAATTAGGATTTTTTTTTTTAATTTACTTTTTGACCCTGCTTATAACTATTTCCTTTATTTTCCCATAAAGCCTCAACCCCAGGGCTAAGAAACTTCCATATCCAGGAGATACAGCTGAATCTGCAAAAGAAGGAATATCAGTAGAAACCATTTTGGAATCTTAACTGCAGCTACTGCTATCAAGTCAACAGAAAAATATTACGTTTCTTAGAAGAAAATTGCTATGAATTGTAAATATTAGCAGATGCTACTACAAATACTGAAATAACTGAGAGTAAATGTAGAAGAGTAAAAGTAATTTCAACGGAACCCAATAAAACAGAACTATACAATTTAAAAAAATGCATGTATTAGAAAAGAATAAAGCCCATACTATGAACTGACTTATCTTTTACAGCATGGACACTGAAACTTTAATCACAACAATTTGAAACAACTAAGAATTTGGTCTTTCTGCTTCATGATACAAGGGTGTAACTCCATAGATCAATTATTGCTCCTTATTATCAAATACTTTATCTATATTGTGTTTGGGGTTGGTTTTGGTTTATGTTGGTTGTTGTTTGTTTTTTATATCTATCTATCTATAGATCTATTTGTGAGCCTAGGTAAGGAGCATATGTTTATAAAATGGGCCAAAAGATCAATTACTCCTAATTATGACAGTGTGAAATCCATAAAACCCATAACAGCTAAAACTGTAAACCTAAAAATGGCACAAAAACAAAACCCAGGAACCACCAAATTAGTTTACTGATATTTTTAACTATGACTTTACAAATGCAAATAAAACTTCTATACCATGAAAAATTACCTTAGAAATTATTCTGTCTGGCTTTTCAAATTTTTAATATAATCAAATTCTTCCATGTTGTTTTTCTAGCCTTTCAGGTAAATCACAGTCATTCAAATTCTATTTGCTAAGATAATGCACATTTAGGAAAAAGCATGATACAGCCTCTAATTTACCAAGCGTTACTTGTATATGTGCTAAATCTGGTTTTCATTACAGGCAGTAAAATAAAAATCAGTGCTTGAATTTCAGTTTGTATTAGCTTAATCTATGAATTACTGTTCAGAAGAATAACCAACTGTACTGTACCACTTCTTTTTCCTAGCCCTCTCCTCAATCTCTAAACTTAAAACAAACCCAACCGTTTTCCTAAATATTTGATCTTGTTCTCAATGTGACTTCTACAGTGAACTGCACTATGAGTAAGATCAGGCCCTAAATGTTAAGTAAAAAAATTTACGATGATGCCATTTAAAATATTCCTTGTTTGGTTCGTTTGTCACCTTCAGAAAATTCCAAAATATACATATTCACCAAGAAGAGGCATCAATACCCTTGCGCTACAACCGTAACTACTTCCTTTTTATATGTACTCCCTGTAAGTGATAGCTTCTACTGCAATTTTGGCCTAAAACGGTAGTCAAAATGTCAGTTATATAAGCCTCTGCGTGGAGGAACATGCACTCTAAAAAAATATTGCTACGGAATTAATCATGGAAAAAATAATGTCTGGTTTGACATACATATTTACATAAAGACTAACGTGTATAACCCCCCCAAAATCCTTCTCCCATCCTTCCTCCTCAGCCAAAGTCAGCCAAAAGTAGCCGTTCATGCTGCCTGCAAAATTTCATAACCAACAGGCTTACCAGCACCCTCAAAATAACAAGAAATTAAAAACCACAGAAAATAACAAAGCCTTACTTTTTCCATTTGCACCAGCCCTCGACTAAAGTAAAAAACAATCCTTGCGCCTAACAGAAACCCATTCCTCGGCGACACTCCACTTGTTAACACCGCCTGCAAATAATTTTAGCAGCCACCCCACCCACACAAAAAGTTGATGGTTTGAGGAAAGCTGACACAACCTTGCGTGCTGTTGCGCAAAGGCCATCCCCGCGCTCACGGCAAGCCCCGCAGAGCCCCCCGGCCGGAGACATTTTCCCTCCCCGGGTAGCGCCCGCTTGTCGGGAACAGAGCGGCGCGCCGCACCCCGCCCCGGCCAACTTTTCCAGGCGGGCCCGGAGCCACCACAACTCCCATGTCCCGCCCTGCGGCCCCCCCGCCCTCCCTCTCTCCGGCTCG
>JAAGAY010144804.1:0-118155 GCA_011801015.1 Ardeotis arabs | reverse complement strand
GGGGGGGGTTGGAGGGGGGAGAGGCCGCGGCGGCGCCGACGGCGGCGGCGATGCCCCCGCGCCGCCCGCGGCGGCGCCGCCGCGCGCCAAGGGCGCCGCCGCCCGCGCCCCCTGGCGGCCGGAGGGCGCGCAACGCGTGCAGCGCCGAGCTGCCCTCCGCTCCCGCCGCGGCTGCGGGACCGCAGTAAAACCGCGCGAAGGGGGCCGGTTCCGGCGGGGCGGGCAGGCAGCACCCAAGCGGCCCCCCCACCGCGATGCCTTGCCACCGAGAAACCGGCCTTTTCTGCCGGTATCATTAATTGATTACACAGCAGCACACAGTTATTAAATACACCCAAAACATCCAAGCTGGAACACCCCAAAATTTTGATTTGTCTCAACTCGTGACATCGATTTAAATCCCTGCAGATTGCACTCACAGCAATTAAATCCCCGGTGCCCATTGTTTTTGCTATTCCAGGTTAATTCCTTCCAGGGAGCTCAAGACAGCAACCTTACCCACAGCGCTAAGTAAGGAGTAAAACTGCTCGGTCATCCACCGCAGCTGGAATTCGGAACAAAATCTAAAGATGCAGGAGAAGACTGTCGCAGGGAGTAAAGGGAACGTACAGGAAAACAGATAATTGCTACATGTTTAACAGAGCCACTCAATCACAATAATGAAAGAGTTGTTTGCCGTTCCAAATTTATTCTTTTCTAGTTTTTTATCCAATCCAAAAATGCACAGGAAAGACCAAATTAGCCCCGTGATGCCAAATCAGGCATCATCGCAACTACTCCTCATATTCCCAGCGCTGTCACCAAGCTGATCAATGCTACCTTCTCTGATTATTCCACAGGCTCCTTCAAACATTATCAGATTACGCTAACGAGTCCCCAAGTTTGCAGACTAAAGATGTATTTGTACCTATTTTTTATATCTTCATAATTATCTCCCCATTTCCTGAAGGGAGCCAAACCCAAGGAAAACCACCTTAAACACCTTCCTTTACCTTAACTACAAGCCCCCTTTTTTCCAGGGCTTAACGAACATCGGGCTTGTGGAGGAACGATGCTATTTTTAGACTCGTGACGTTAGAGCACAGGGTGCCCTTAGACTATTATTTCAAGGCTGAAGCCAAAGACAATTTTTGTATTAAGAACAACAGTAATATTTGCTTCTAAAGCACTTTTTTTTTTTTTTAAGAGGGTCTCACAGCACTTGACAAAGGTGATAGCTACCTTTATACCCTCAGACACTGAGACAAGAAAAGATCCAAGATCCCAACAACCACGTTAAGCGTTTAAGTTATAATATAAGCAAAGCCTACGGTTTGGCTTCCTTGAGGCCTGCTAGGATAAACAGCGGTCAACCTATTTGCACATCCCATTTTGCAGCTGTTTAGGAATGAAGAAGAGTTGTCTGATGCAAACAACTTATCATCTAAACAATATACAAGCTCAGAAAAGAGCTGGCAAATTTTTAGGCCATGCAAACACAGGATGATAACAAGCATGTAATTTGTTAGCTGCGCGACTGGAGCTAACACGGAACTTGATGAATTCAGTTTTGGTGTAACTACTCTAGAATTTACATTAAGCCCTCTAACCTTGTACTTCTAGAATGAGATGCAGCAGCAGCTTCAAAACCAGACAATTAAAACAGCTCCCTCACCAGCAACACGAGCGAGAACAGGACCCCACTGACCAACGGCCACTTCTACCGCTACTCTGACACCGGAGAACACACGGCCATCTCTTACTGATGACACTAACACCAGCTCTGACAAATCAGCCTCCTCCAAACAATTACCTCCAGATCATTTGTGAGGTAGTGTCAGATTGGGATAGCTTGTTAAAAAAAGGTATCAATTTTGGAATGGCTCATTAGGTTAATAACTCCCACGCGCTTTTTGGTGCTTTAACTGCAACATTCAGCATTCCTCAAACCAAATATTTTCTGTTCATAAGGTTTAAAGTAATGTCAAAATCTGTTATTTTCAAGATTAATATCCTAACAAGTTATATCATAAGAGATTCTAGCACAGATTGTCTAAAATTCAATCCGTTGTACACGTACAAGCACCGCAATATGTCTTGTACAGGCTGAGACAGACATTTGCCTGTCTGACCTTACTGCAGTGTGTATTTTTCACCACTGTGCTGGTTTTGGCTGGGGCAGAGTTAATTTTCTTCATGGTAAGCAAGTATGGGGCTGTGTTTTGGATCTGTGCTGGAAACAGCATTGGTGGCACAGGGATGTCTGAGTTATCGCTGAGCAGTGCTGACACCGGTCAGGGCCTTTTCTGCTCCTCACCCCGCCCGCCAGCGCGTAGGCTGGGGGTGCATGAGAAGTTGGGAGGGGACACGGCCGGGACAGCTGACCCCAGCTACCAAATGGATGTTCCTCTCTTTATCTCAGTCCAGAACTTTTCTCGCTTTTACTCTTCCAATTCTCTCCTCCATCCTGCTGGGAGGGAGTGAGCAAGCAGCTGTGTGGTGCTTAGTTGCCAGCTGGGGTTAAACGACCACAACCACAGACACTGCATTTTACTGTGATACTGTGCTTCTGCAGCTGGATGTGGCCTTATCTCCCCGAATACAACCCCAGTGGACAGTTTGAGGCATTAGTTGTGTGCATTTTTGACACTGCAGAACCATTTGCTACATCGCGTTCCTATGTAACAGGGAGGTTCTTGAGTTATGATAAACCTGTTTGACAAAACATTCTTCCATAAACAAATTAATTTCACCTTAATCTAGGACAGTTTCAGAGCCAAGCTTACTTATAAGACTTTTTGAAACTCATTTTTCACTGCTTCTTAAAAAATTCCAAAGTCCTGTACTACATGCAGAATAACACTATTAGGAGAGGCAGGAAGAACTTCGGAAAGCCCACAGTGAGTTTAAGCTGTTTCAGTGAAATATCACAACTCTCATGTACGCATCCTGAGGAAAGCACATGCAAAGCAGCCTACAAATATCCTCAGTCCTTCAACAAAGATGAAGAGAAGATGGAAGAGAAAAGCATTTGCTTGTGCTCACTTAAAAATTCTATCCTATTACTATGCATTTACAGCAGAGAACAGGGAAGTTGAAGCTCTGTGCAGTTTTGAGGTTCATTTACACCAAGCAAATTTGGACTTTGCTTATCTTAGCAATGAAGCTTGGAAATCAGCCTGTTTGACTTACAAATGAGAAACCCACAAAAAGCTAAAGAAAATCTTGGGGAAAAAAAAAATAGCTACGACAACATTTTAAATGCTTCAAGATAAAGTAGAACAAAATGACGTACAAGCCACTAATTCTCTTTTGGGGGTAAATAAAAACTGTGTTGTTTATTTATCACCAAATGGAATTTCCCTAAATGTATGAATTATGATAAAGATCAGGAAGGAACGACGTGTACATACCTGGGCTGGTAAATTTACAGCAGTTTTGAAATGGCAGTGTACACAACGTAACACGTTATATGCAGAAAGAGAAGGACATTTAAGATGTTACTTATTACACACTTTCTTTTGTCTCAGTTGTCAGTAACTTGTGATGTGAATCTAAGACTGATATGGACCCTATAAGAACGTCATCTCTGATGCAGAAGGTGAGACAACAGACATAAGCAACCATATTTTGTAAAGAAACCAGAAAACAGCACAGCTTTTTCCAAGGTACGAAATTTCCCTGTAGTTCCTAAGGTATAGTATCGTAAAAACGGATACAACAGACAACATGTAAATGCTTTAATGTAGTAACTTGCCCCTGAGATCACACATTCTAAATCTCCTCCTCTGCATTATACTTCTCCTAGGCTGTCAGTCACTTGCAGCTTAACTTCCAATTTCTTCACACTAACTTTATTTTAAAAGCCTGGTTTATATAAAATTGTCACTTTAATGAAAAATAAGTTTACAAAACACTAAACAAATGAAGCTTTCTTAATGCCTTCCTTTGGTTGTCATATTCTTGGAATGGACAAGAAATTAAACAGAATATTGGATTTTAAATATTCCTATTAAACTACAAGAATAGTCCACTTGTGCGATTAAAAAACATAAAACATGACTTTCTAAATCTTGACCAGATTTATCAGTATGCTGAATGTTTAATGGTAGTGAAAACTGTCCAATTTTATGTCAAGTTTTCACATAAATAAATCACAGATTAGCAAGATCAGAATTTTCTTTACATATCACTTCTCTAAAAGGTAGGAGAAAAGAGTAAAATACGTTGAAATAGATGGTTCGAAAAATAATTGGAATATCCAGACACTTACATTGGATATATAATACTTGGAATATCCAAACATAAACATTGTTTAACAAACATTATTACAGATTTGTGAGCTTTTTTCCACCAATACGGAGCCAAGTTAAACTTTGCATTACAACCTAGTTCTGCATAGTGAAGCAACGCAGACGTTTCTACAGGCACCTCTGAAATTACTCGCCAAGTTACTGTGTCACAGACGTAGTGACAACCAAGGAACAGCAGGAGTGCACAGCTGAACCACGGCTGCAATGCTTCTTGGACTAACTTGGTCCTGGAAACAATCTGGTTACTTCTGAGCAGCATGGAGCTGGGATTACTAACACAAGCCATCCCAACGTGGCTCATGCAGAACTAGTTTGAGCATGTCCATGCTGCATTCCTGGAACTAAGGTAGTTGTAGAAACAACTCGGTGGTTCTATACCAGCTTAGGTCCCAGCATCCCGCTTTGCACGACACCCAACGCTACTCAGAGGTGCTGCTTCTCCGCTGGCCTCTAAGAGGTACAGCAGCAAGCCTTTGTGCAGAGGCAGCTTGGAGGCAACGCCATTTTTGATGTAACACTCCCTCCAACCAGCTTACGGTGCAGACACCAACATGAATTTCCAGAAGCTTGCCTGGGACTGGTATTGCTAACACTGAGCTGAAGCTAATAAACAATCCCACAGCACGCAGGGAAAGGCACATCGCACATCTGAGTGGTTGCTGCAGGGGTAAATAAACCCTGCTGAAGGTGGCTCTTTGAAGAATCCCTTCGCATCCCAAACTCAACATCTCACACTGCAACAAATCCCAGACAGATTTTGAAAACAATAAAACTGATCCTTATAGGCTGCTCCAACAGTCTTCAGAAAGAGCTGCTTGGTAGCATGATCTTGTTGGCAGGACCCACTAGGATAAAATTCATCAGGTCACAAGAGAAAACAGTCAAAGGAAAAAAAGGATATTTCAGATGCTGAGGCAAGGTATTTGTTATTCCATCAGCAGTGCTCTGCCTCTTTTAGCGGTACAATTATTTTCTGAAGTGCAATATTATTAATCAGAAAACAAATCTAAACTATGGGAATGCTTGTTTTCATCAGGTCTAAAACCTCTGCAGAAAAGATACAATGAGAGAGAAATTTAAAACAGCAGAGTGACTCCAAAAGCACACTTACGTTAATGAACCAGTGTGACTATGGGCAAAGGCAGAGGCAATCCAAGATAATGTGTCTAGAGAAAACTAAGCTGGCTACAGATTCATATTGGGAGCCTGCCCTCAGTGAATAAACACTGAGAAGTCAATAGTCTGGCTGGCAATAGCAAATCTCTACTTGAATGCTACCTCTAAGCTATTAGAAAGTTCAGAATATGTTTAGAAGTTTGGGTTTTAAAATCTAGTTTGAGCGACCTAAAATAGAAGCGTTTTACGTATTGCTGTACTGCCCTGTAAGCTTCAAAGCTGCATGGTATCAACTAAGTCTTCCATTAAGCAAAGATAGATGTTGTCAGCCTTACAAGGAAATATAAGAAACAGCAATAGCATAACCGCAAGGCTGCACATACCCAGAAACCACAAAAGCATTTTAAGTAAAAACAAAGTCAAGCTATATACAATCACTGCTAGTAGGTTCTTGATCAGAGATTCAATTAATACCTCATAGCCATAATATTCTAACACTAACATACTCTACCATTACTTATAGTTTAACCATTTTTTTTCTTGGTTTGGGAAATACAATGCCCCAGGAATTACACCCTTTGTCCTGTTCCCCTCTCCCTGAACAAAACTGGAATGATACAAAACCAGGAAGATTTGTTTCACGAAGCGAACTATGAAAGTGTCTTGACAACCAATCTTTGTCATACAATGCAAAGACTATAAAAATAACTGATTTCTGCAAAAAATCCTCAGTAGAAAGTGTCTCAGTATCTACAGAAATAGAAAAACATTCATTTGATGTAATCTGCTAGAGTTTGTCATTCTAGTTATCAAATTTGGTGCTACAGCAAATCATTAACCAACGGGACAGACCTAGTGTTCATACATATCCAATGTTTTAACAGTAGATCTTAATGTCAACTGTACTGGCCCGGAAGAATTTAGACCAATGAAATGTAGCATTTGCAATATTTTAATAATATTTCATAGAATGTTTCAAAATCTGTTTAATACAAATAGTAAAAAAAAATTAATAAAGGGGAATTAAAATTATTATTAATAAAAGGTAGAGAGCAGTAACTGATTCTTCAGACACTGATACCTTTAAACTTTTGTAGTAAATGGTCCTGTTGATCTCCAGAGGAAACAGATTTTGCTCCTTTCCTGACCGTGCCCAGTTTATATACCGTAACCAGTTGCCTTTCTTTGGATCAGTTGCATCAACACACATCCATCCCAAGTTTGGGTAATACACCTATGAGACAAAAATGGCGTTACACAGACAACTGTTAACACCAAAGTGTACGTGCACTACAACACTACACGTTTTAAAGCCACAGAAAGTAGTAGTTATCATCTAAGGATAGAGATGACACAAAGGATATGAGCAGAGGTAGGGGTTTTACTGGGGGGGGAGTGCTGCTGGTCTTCTACAATCTTTTAATGGAATTGGTACAGTCGGAAAAAAAAAATTGGCCTGCAAGTCCTTCTCTAAAGGTTTCGGGCTTAAAAGCCAAAATACTTAAAACATTTTACACTTTCTTTTCAGTTTGGCAATGATTCTCTAGATTTTGCACTTCGTAAAATGACTGATTTTAAGATATAAAGGCAGTACAGTTTTATTTTTACTATCTGATGAACTGGGAAAAGTAACTATACAGAAGTTAGAAGCACTTACTTTCTTCGTAAAGATAAGGAAAAGCATAATTTATATTTAATCATTTTTCAGGGTATTAAGGAAAATCTTAACCTTTCAGAAATTTTGTGATCACCTTAAGAAACTGACCATGTCAATAAACTTGTGTATGTTCCAAGATGCTGTGGAAATTCTTCACTTTTCTTTCCTGGAGAAAAATTTTTGACACCTACTCCTGTTTTACATTTCAAGACAGCTTGCAATAAAGGAAGGTTACTGACATCTTCAGTATTTTCTAATGACGGGCAACTCTGCTTCTCTTTCAAGACATGTAATGCATCTCCCACTCTTATTATAATCCAGGTTAGACGTCTGTAAGAAGAGCTATCGGTGGATGCTATACGTTTTTTTCCAAACCGACGTACACGTCACTGTTTGGCAACTGGAACAATCACTCTCCCATTACTTCATCTCCGAAGACAGGCATACTAACCAGTACACAATGTCTCAGAAGTACTGGGCAGCTCATAAATTCTTAGAAAAACAAGAGGACATCACCTCCTGCAACGTTCACTTAGCACCACTGCAGATAAGGAATAAACTAAAATTCTAATTTCACTGTAACTTTCCTGCTCTGTTACACCATTGTTTGTTGTTTCTGATACTTATTTTACAAGTAATTCTAAGTCTTTTCAAACTGTTTTACATTTTCAGTTCAAGTACACTTCTACAAAAGCTTAAACAAGAACCATTTAATAGATTTGATTTCTTTCGTGTTGATATACTGTTCGTTTAATAAAACTGAATTTTATCAATAAAGGTAAAGTTCAAATAAATATACCAAAATCATCTTAGTTTTTTTCCAAGCCAACAGCAAACATCTCCCTTACTTAAACTATTCCAGCACAGATTTCATCAGCTGCCTTTTGGAAGAATGTTCATCAGCACACCCAGCCCTTGCAATATGAAAGCATAAACAGCTTCACAGAACAAGACTGTGAAAGCAATCCTTCTGGTTAAAATGCAAGAAAAGACCTGAATAATGCCGTGGAAGAGCTACCAAATACGGAACATATGTCAAAACTTAATACTTTAGTACTTTTAAAAATATATTACTTTATTATGTTTTTTGAACAAAATAAAACATTTCATTACTTTTTGGTTAAAGCTTCTAATTTACAGAATATCGTTTAAAGGCCTCATGCACTGTGAGAAAGGGAAGATCTCGAACTCCTCTATATAACATTGCAACTTTCAGTGATTCTTGTAAACCACAATAAAGATCATTCGGCGCAGTTGTGCCAGTCATTCTGAATCAGCAGACAGCATTTCCCTCAGCTTTCAGTCACTTGCCATCATTTTCCTATCTGTGGCTTTTATCCAACAGAAAATTAAAATAGGTTCAAGTCTCTGTCCTCAGACACGGCAAGCATACATTGACACACAAAACTCATCTTTTTCAGAACGATCCTCTAGCATGGGAGGTCAATTATTAAAATTGACCAGAAATGCCAGCTTTTAAAAGCCTTACTTTTTCTTCAGATTAACTTCACTAAAGAAACAAATGGCATTTTTGTGGAAAAGGTGGTTCTCCTATTTAGAAGTCCATATACCTAACTACTCCCACACACCATCATCCTTTTACAAAACATATTTTCTAGCAGTTAAGATTCTGGACTGGTTTCAGATATCAGCATATGGGGCCAATTGTTGTGGCCTCATTTTAGCTGCTTTTTTCCAATTCCAAAATCAGTATTAAAGCAACACACAATTACTTTGAAATCTAGCAAGGGTTCCCATCATTGCCTGCACTGCAAGTTACCAAACTTTGTAACAGCTTGCTTGCGACAATCATTTCTCAACACTAATTTAAACAATTTTAAGACATATCCACTGAGAACATTCAAAATCCAGCACTGAGAAAAACAACCGCAAGGTAAATCATTTATTTGACTGATTCAATCTCACTAAGAGTTCTTGTATCAGATCTCAGATCAAAACTGGAGATACCTTACGCAGCGGAGTTTGCAATAATATTAGCTCAATGCAACAAACGCGATACTTGAACACTTTATTGCCTTCCTGAACGTGAATTTGCATTTATGGGAAATTGTTCTAAATCAATTCCTCTGATAGGGGTTAATACGAATTTTTTATTTGTATCCAGTGCTTTATGCAGTTCAGTTTTTGCAGGCCGGGGGCCAGAAGGATGACCACTATCAGTATCTTTAGCCTAAAAATCTGTAAGCTAGCAAGTTCAGTTCCAGAACATGCTACGCCACAGTTCCTCCATCCCTCTCCTCCTTGACTATTCACTTTGCTAAAGCCAGTTGCTGTATGTGTTTTCAGAAAGGCTGAATAAATCTTTGGAAGTATTAATGAACTGCCTTAAAGCCACTGTAGATAGGATTCAACTCCAGATTAAGACACCTACATTTTGAAATCTACGTAACATCCATGGTCTTACGACTATCAGTGGAGCTTAAAGAGCTATTCAGCTCTCCAGACAGTATTTGCTTTAAGGCAAGCCCAAACACAAGCAGCACAAGAAATACTGCAACAGTTGAGAACTTTCATAAAACCTCCAAAAGCAAAACCAATTCTCATAACAAAGCTGGTTTTCAAAGCGCTAAATGAGGAGGAGTGCTGTGGCTTCCGTAAGAGATTCCATATTCTCCTAATTTCCCTAATTTTATCAGCAATTGACAGCACTCAGTTGCAGAAGGAATATCACTCAGGGTTCAAGCCACAAAGCAGAGCTTTAACAGCAACAGACCCTTAAGGGGAGGTGTGATCCGGAGACAGTATAGAAGAAAATTAATACAGCAATTTCAAACAATGTCAACAGTTTAAAGCTTTGTAATTCTGAATGGTTGCTCAATCCAAGTGTCTATAGATAACTGTTTGTAATGGTAGACATAGATAGATGGCAATTACTTCACATCATGTCCATTTTTAAAGACTCTGGAAAACTTAAAGGCTAAATACAAAACACTGACCTAGGGACAGATAGTTTTTTTCCATGTGCAAGCTGTTTCTTACCTCCCACATGTATACATTGCTCTTAACTTGAGATCTTTTTTTCTTGTCACCAACAAATGGTCCAAACTTCTTGCCTTTTAAAATTGATTTTGTTGCCCAGACACCTGAAGAGATGCATATCAGCAGTTAAAACTAATTTAACTTATCTCAAGCAAATCTTCTACTCCCAATTCATATTACTTAAGATTATTATACATATCTATCTCAGATTGGGGATCACTCTACAATATTACAATCGCAATAACGAAACTGAAGTTTAATAAAATGAATTCAAACAATCCTCTCCCCAAAACTCACTTCAGTCATGAAAGGTTTAAACATTTACCTGGTTTCATTCTTTGCTCACTGGCTACCGTAGTTCTGATGACAAAAAACGACCTCAATTTTTCTTGTACTTCAGGTGATATTCAAAATATCGTAAGAGCATTACAGGTTTTACATTGTAAAGTCCCAGATTTCAGCTGTTTTGCTGAGTAAACGTGTCATTAAAAGAAAAATCCTATTTGCTTTCTCTGAAACAATGCCAGGCAAATGAGGCCCTCACAAAAGTTGTGAAACTAATTAATAGCATATTTTGGAGGAAAAAACCATTTAGGACTGGTTAAAATATGTGCATCTGCCCACAAACTTATTGACAAGATTAAACTGAACTGAGAATGGGCAGCTGCATTTCACATTTTACAGCACATAAACTAAGAACAGATTGACAAATAATTGTTAATTAAACATAACATTCCCATTCAGACCATGCTAGACCGGGTTCATTCTAGACAAGATTAACCTTGCTCCAAGGAGCTTATAACCTGTTTCTAACAGTAATGCATCTACTGTCAGGCTTATTCCTCAAACCACCAGCTTTTAATACCAAGTATCTTGTCTCCAATTCTGACTTCTGTCAAAGTTCTCCCACGTTAAACTGTTTAAAAAAGCCAAACATCTTGCACATTATTACAGAAATGACACTTTGCTCCATATAGCAGCTTTCAAGTCTGTACTGAATCTGTTCCTATAAATTAAACTTTTTATATTGATTGGAAGTGAGCTGCAGCATTCTAAAGAGATAACAGTGAGTTGAAAAACACAAAACTCTAAAAGTGAAAGTGCTATAAATGAAAACAAATGAGTGAAGTAACCTATCAGTATTTTCAGAACCTAATCTATTTGCACCTTGGTTCACCTTTCACCCCAATTCTGATGCTGTAGGGACATCATCTCGGGATGCTGGAGACTGTTAGGAGCTCCCCGCTCTCTCCAACAGAAATTATTTCAGGTAAAAATACCAGCACAGCAGGGCACCAAACATTCACAGCAACTGCAGTTTATGTGAGCTGGTGTAAAAATCTTCATTCTCTTTTCACAGTTGTAGTACTCACCAAGCCGTGTCTTGTCAACAGCAGATGGGAAGAGCCTCACGTCCTCAGGAAGCCCCCTAAGCACATGCTCAGGGACATCATCTAAGGTCTCCACAGCGACAGTAGATTCAGTTGTGTTCTACAAGTCAAAAAGCCAAAAGGGCCATGACCATTAACAGAAGAAAAATCAATAGGACAACAGATGATCAACCCACACAAGCTACAAAAGTTCCTGACTTGAAATTGAAGTAAAATTTCCAAATTGCCTTTTCAACTAGGGTCCCCTCCATCAACATGCTAGTGTTGAAGTATCTTTATATCAGAACATTCAAGTTTTCACTATTATTTTCATTACACTTGTTTACGCTTTAATGCGGAGCTCTAAGACCACATTAAAGATACACGTAAAACATTGATAACTAAAGTTGCTGTAGTTATTTTTTGCTTTAGTTAATGGATGTGTTTTGGTTACAAGCAGTAAATCTAACTGAAGTGGTTTTCACATATCTCTTAGGCCATTTGCCATTTCATTAATTTTCCCTGGCCTATTCTTAAAAACAAATTCCAAATTCTCCCTGGATTTACTTGGCGAATAGAGCTAAAAGTATTTTCTTTTCCCTGTCTGAATGTGACTTACCTGAGAGCACTACTATATCATACTTAAAGATGAATAAACAGAAAAGTACTGTGGTTCTATACCGCAGAAAATATCTGTATTTTTCAGAGTAAGTTTTCATGAGTTCAGGCTTAGTGTTAAGTTTTGAAACTGATTATTAATATGGCAATCTAAAACTCATCCATGGAATAGTTTTTATTAGTTGCATTACTTTTATTGATCAGTTATGCCATAAGAAACTACATTTAACTGGTAATTAGATCAGTAATAGTGTTGTTACATGCTACATTATGTCCTTTGTGCCATTTCTGATTGGAGTTCTTCCAAATTTCAGATAAAATACAATGTAAAGTTGACCTACCTGCCTAGCCTATTATACTGAGACTTTCTTCTAAAGAGTATCACATAAGAGATCACAGAAACAGTCCCAGAGCTTTAGTATTTATGAGTTACCACTATAAAAATCTCCAGTTCCTTAAACATTCTACTGAAGCAGTAGAATTACTCAAATTATACAATGTATTTGTAAACAATATTCTTAATTCTGTTTTTAAACTGGACCATACAATTTTTTCCACCATGTAGCATGAAAACATAGTAGCTCTTACATAACCTGCCAGGAAAGTCTAACTCAATTAAAAAAGTAAAAGTGGTAGATTAATTTTCCCTTTAAATTACAGACAACTACAACAGATCTAATCTAACATTCTGACCTAATATTTTCTGAAAATAAGCCCAAAAATTTTCATTATTTTATGTTTCACCTGTACAGTAGATCTTAAATATGATCTCTTCTGCTAGAAAATGTTTCTGGCTACTTCTGAAAGACTAGTATATTTAAGAGCAACACACGATGTTTTTAGTAGACATCTTTGCTGGCTGCTTACTTTTTGAATACCGAACAGTCAGAAGATGAGAGAAGTTGATAGAAGTGTTTCGGGACATACACATCATCTGTCAAAATAATACTGTTGAAACACTTTACTGGCAATTAAAGCAACGAGAGGACAGGGAACTGCCATGCTAAAATACGTCAATTAAAACAGCATGCAGCAAAACAGCCAGAACACAGGAAGAACAACAGGTTTTTAATTTTATTTCACAACCATCTTACTGACAGTTTTTAAAATCTTGGGTTTCCTACAGAGAATACAATGGCAAAAGCCCCTAAAACAGAGTTACAATGCAAACTGATTCTGCACTAAAGCATCAGTAACTGCATTCCATTACCTTTACTTAACACCCAGGCACTCACCTCCTGCAAATTCCGTTCAAAATGTAGAACAAATGTGGATCAAATAAACCTGCTTGAGCCTGCAAAGCAGTTTCTCCATTATGACTCTCAGCAAGTAAATTTCAGTAAAGGTTAGTAAAATCATACAGGCTTGATTGGATCGGCTTCAGATGTGCGGCAGGTAGCTTATGGTTATCATAATTGACAGCAGTAATGAAAAGGATGACTGGAAAAAGTTTACGTTCTATCAACCATCCGTTTCATTTTCAACTTAATATAAATATGTCCATAAAAAGTAATGGTGGCCAAGAGTACGGAAAAAAAAAAAAAACTATTAAAGGCATGTCTTAATAGAGAAGAAGGAAATTAAATGCTAAAAGTTAAGTTCTAAAAATATTTATTTGTACTTAACACATGTTTCTAAGCATTTTCCATTTTCTCTATATTTTCAAAAGAAACCTTCAATTCTTTCAAGTGAAAACTGAGATATACTGCAATTTTCCTGAGTATACCCTAGTTTTGTACTATTCATGTTCATAAGGAAAGCTAACTGGTATCTCAGCTGAGAGCATAAGGACATCTCCCTTTCAAAACAAAGGGCAATTCCAGCTCAAGAGCACTTATGGTCTGAGGGTCCAGACCTGCGCATGCAATTTCTTAAACATGCACATAAAAGTTCCAAGTGAAACAACTGCTTATCCCTCTACGCAGAAATAAAAGCATGATGTAAAGTGTCAGTAACAGAAATAACTTGCCTAGAAACATGCAAGTGATGACTTTGGAAATACAGCGCAAAGGCAGAACATCAGCTACCCACCACACTGAGGATAATTTCACATATATTAGCAATTCGTTCTGTCCATTTTTCAAATGATGACTTCCAGGCATACTCAATCTAATCTGTCCCCAAAAACCAAACTAAAATAGCTTTTGGTATTGCCTTACATGAAAATGTACCACTTGTGAGAAAGACTAAACAGTAACTTAAGAAGAAAACCATACTCAAGTTCTGGGACGTGCACACCGTTCACAAAAATGAGAAGTTATTTGTTTTACCTATTGAACCGAGGATGTTGCAGTAAACTAACCACTCCTTGCACTTGGGCTACACCACCTGCTCTGCCAAAAACACGTGTACATCCTGTACCACCCAGTACTGAATGTGAGGTGGACAGAAGCAAGCTACCTTCCACGTACCGGAGACTAGTGATGTGCATAACACCCCCACGGTAGAGTAGCTGACAGGATGAACCTTGGATTTTAATGTACTTCACAGAGTTACTACTGGGTCTATTGTTGTCCTGCTGTTGCTCTATTTACAATCTACAAACATGCCATTGCACTCCAAAGATCGACGTTAAGGTATCTGCTTGTCAAGTTTCCCACTCTGCCACAAACAGAATAAGCTAAAAGCAGATTTAGAGAGAATAAAAGGTTTTAAATAATGTCATGAAGGTTATTATTTTAGTATCCTAAATGTTAATCGTAATTCCTAAATAGGTCAACATCTCAGAATCCTCAGCCAGCAGGTTGTAATTAATACAAAAGGTTTTAAGGTATTTTTATATTAAAGTTTGAAAAGCAACAGAAAGCTAATAAATTATTTAGAAATGTTAATAAGCAATTAGTTCCATTTTAAGGAGCCTACAAGGTTCAATAGGCTGCTTATAGCATTGTTCATCCTATTATTTGTATAACACAACAGTAAACACTACTCACACTTGTCACCAAGCAACTAGCTCTATTACCTAATTACAATCAACAAAACACTACTCCTGATTAAAATGGCCAGAATTTCAAAGTTACAAGCACGGACAGTTTCCCATAAAATCTGTCCACATTATGAAAGAATTGCGCTTGGTGAGAACTACACATATGTTGAACCACGCGCAACAGCCCTAAAAAAACCTACCTGCCCTCTGACATTGAGCTTTGATCATTCTGGTCAGAAACAAATACTGGTGGTGATGGCAGAAATTACTCTGATATGAAGGATGCTATATTTAAGCGCCGAATAATCTTTAGAAGATGTTAAACTGAGAAATAACAACAACTTGTGCCACTCTGCAGTTGTCCAAGCAAACTCGCACTGTCTGGAAACGGTTCTTGCTTTTACACACAACCATAAAGCAGAGATATGACAGCAGTTTTCATACACTGAGTAACACACAGAGCACTCTCCATTGAGCTCTAATTAAATATTTTATGCTGAAAGTTTACCGGAAATATATTTTAAAATGCGTCTCTACATGCTATCAAATGTAAGGTTTTTATCTTTAACGGAAAATAGACAAAGCTTCTCAACCTTTTCTCCCCCTCCTTGTGAGGGTGCTGTGCACGGCAATTATTCTCTACCTTTAGGCGTGTGACTTGCTGAGCTAAGTAACAAGAGCACGTCTTCTGCCGGCTTTAACGGCAACAACGAGAAAAATGATAAAACTGGAGTCATAGCAAGGTTATTCTATTGCCGCCTTGGTAAGCCCTAACAGCTGCACAGACACATCCTAGAGAGCTATTTGCAGGGGAGAAAGACCCCCAAATTGGAAACCATGGAAGGAACAGAATGCCAGAAATCCCTTCCCATCCGAGAGAGCGAAGAGACAAGGGGCAGGGGGGAGGGAAATACCCTTATCCTTTAGCTGTAGTAGCTGAAGGCTATTCAAAGCAGAGCAAAGTTGTATTTTGCTCTTCCAACAACCCAAAAGGAAAAATAGTGATGAAAGTAGTCTGATTTTCAGACACTTGTTAGCCTTGAACTGATACGCAAGAAGCCATGTCTCATCAGACAAAAGAAACACTCTTCTCAGCATATCAAAGAAACTTAAACAGGTTTCCAGTACGTTACCCCATGATTTCACTAGGGGAGAGCCAAGTCTATGTTCCACAGTGGTTTCTAACAAATTACATATAGGTTTTTTGTTTTTTGGTTTTTTTTCGTTTTTTTTTTTTTTTTTTACAATCACAGGTAGATAAGCCGTTAAAAATCTCAAGTCTGCAAATAAATTTTAACCTACCAAAACTTTAGAAATCAGACTCAACTGATTTAGACGGAAGCGTACAGCACTGTGTCATATCCTCTGATGTCTCTAGCATATTCCTTAATAGTCACACCTCCTTTTAGCCATAAATATCCCAAAACTGTCCTACCATTTAAGAAGTTTATTGGTATGGAGTAATACACAATCAGAATTTTATTTTGCATCTACCTACATAAGTCAAAGACTAGCAGCTACGTTCAGAGACCATAACACTCAGACATCTGTAGTATTAATGGATTTCAAAAGTACCAGAGAATTGGATATGGCCGAGTACATAACAATATATCTCACATCTCAAACAAATGGTAATAAGTAACCAAATACTAAACAGTAAAATAAACAATAATTTAATTCAGTCAAATCAGTGCAAATCTCATTTTATTTGCAATTTAAATGTAGCTACTTAAAACACTTTCCAGATCACAACTTGTCCCCAAGGAATGTCTGTCTACAAAAAGAAGAAATATTATATTTCAATCACTTTTCCACCAAGACTTAATAAAATTTAAATTTATTTTTCTGTTTAAAAAAATCACCTCTTGAGAAAGAGAGTGCACTGGTGCCAACTCTTGCATTTAACTGAAGTTTTGAATACAAAAGGACTTGAAGCTTATTTCACTTTTAAGCTTCTTACTCTGAAGTTCACGAGAAATATTACATTGCTGGCATACAAATCAGCCAGAGTAAAGTGACTTAAGAACAATGCCAAAAAATCATTTGAAGGCCAAAAGGATGCCTTAACAAAACTATCTTTTCCTGTCTGCATCGAATTCAGAGTCCTATCATTTTGACAGCACCTCTCAACACATGGATTAAGCAATTTTTCACATCACTTCCAATATAATTGTACCTACAGACCAACCACAAATTAGACTGTAATGTTACAAGCACTATTTAAGCAGAGTAGAAACAGTATCAGTAATAAAATATTTACAGATGATCAGAGATTAGAGCAAAAATGAAAAAAGTCATCCTGAACGGTGTAATGAATGTCAAACATTCGGTTAGTGTCATGTTTTGGCGGAAATAGGATTAAGATAAATGGAAAGATAAAGGAAAGGAAGCCACGGAAGAGAGAGGGACATTGCAGAGAAGTTAGAAGAGGCAGTTGTGAAAAGGAGATGAAGTGACTAAGGAAGACTGCTAAAGCAAGTAGCCAGCTAGCACAAGAAAGATAACTCGGAAGCAGAAAAGTCTTTGCTCGTCCAAGAACTTTATCTGGCTACTCCTCTTTGCAACAATTTCACTGTGTGTCCTTTAAAATTAAAGATGTACTGGAAATATTTGAAATAATAATTGAAAAATTCAGAAGGAATGGGGGCAGGGAGTTTTAGTACAAGTGTAGGTGTAATTTGTTAACATATGCCTCACCATTTTTTAAATAATTGCCCATGCAGTTTTCCAGGTAGCACACAACCTTCATCCTACTCTATCTTAACGTAGTCTGAGATGAAGTACATGCTACCAGTCAAAAACCCATGTTTACTTGGATTTTTTTAAATAAATTATTCAGCCTATTCTGATGAAGTAGTTTACATAGTAAAGGAAGATCTCTTTTTAGAACAGATATAGAATATGTATTGTCTAATCTGAGACAGCAATCTTCCAAGAAACCCAAAAATATTATTTCCAACAACAGTTCTTTTTTTTTTTTTTTTAAATCCTTCTTCTCCTTAATACAAGGAGGCCATATCAAAGTATTTATGAAAAGGTTTTCCTTAACTACTTCAAGATTTCTATGGGATAAACAACAAAACTAGCAATCTTTTCATACAAAATAATTTAACAATAGCCCAATTAGTTTCAGGGTCGCTGAAGTCACACCAAAAGCAGAGATAAGCAGAATGAAAGAAATACGAGAGGAAAACACGTGACAGATGTTTGGCATCAGGCAAAAACATTTCTTATACAGACCTGGCACTACAACTTGTCAACAGTGAATGAAATGACAAGGGCACTGCAAGAAAAAAACACCACAGGGTTGATGCTAAATACACACTTAATATGAATTTTAATCAAACAATAAAAAGCCATACGAGCTCTGTACACTTCGGAAACTAAATGTGCAAGGCAGAAACACCAAGAAGGACTCTAAGCTCTTGTAACCATTCCCAGAGGCAGGGTCATCTCATTATTTACTGTAAGATGACATATATCACAGCACTGCACAAGCAATATTAGCAGTCCAATAAGACAGATGAAGACTTTATTTTGATACAGCACAGAAATCTTTCAAAATTCTAGGAACAGATCAGAGGTGGGGAGAAATGACAATAGACAGGACAGGAGGGGACACAGAGACACAGATGGGAAGAAAAAAGCCAACGGAAACAATGAAAGATTGGGATCTACAGCTTTCAGAATTTTAGCAAAATCCAAAGCTGATCAGAACAACGAATAAAGCAGGATTACTACTCAAGCAGACAGAGCAATAAGCTGTTCACTTCATGCCACTCAGTGCATTCAAAACAAACCTTGTGGGGGAAAAAAATTTCAAGTCTCAATAGAAATAAATTGTGAAGCAATAGTTAATCTAGCTACCCCAAACTAGACTACTAATGCTTCAAAGTGTGCTAATGCAAATGTTAATTGTACTACATATACATATTTCAAGGCTCTGATAGATATTATATTTTGCTTTTTACTTTTTAAATATGCATATATATATTGAAGATTTTTCACTTTAAAGAGGAGGACAAAAGCAGCAGGACACAAACCACCAACCAATTTCACACCATATTTCCTTATATTATGTATGTGCTTCTACAGCTGCAGTGAAAACATACTTCCACAAAGTACTAATTGTCTTCAATGCTGATGATGACCAAATAAGGGCATAAAGGGCAATAAAAGCACTCATTAGATACAGGTATCAATAAAATAAAAGTTTAAAAAGCATTTTACATGACTGTGTACCATGGTTGTTTCTGGCTTTAAAAGCTTCTGTTCATAGATAACATTTTTAGCAAATCAAAAGCGGCATTCCTTTAGTGTAATATCCTACATTCACATTCCCACACCAAAGGGACATCTTAAAATAATCCAAAGAGAGAAGCACTTGTAAGAAAAATTTAAGACAAATGTACTTTTTCTATAAACATCTCCAAGTAATAACAATTGTGCATGATAGACAAACAGATGTATAATTCCTACTTGGACATACAAACGCTAAATAAAATCATGTACACTTGACACTGTGGATTAAAACAACACCCTCCAGTCAGGACATTCTTGCATCTATATAGTAGAGCACTGCATCACAAAAGAAATGCGCTTTCCCAGTCTCTTCACTTGATTCCAGGGGAAATATTAAGAGTTCCAGAAAAGTGTGAAACTTTCTGATCAACCCATTTCTGTGACAGATTGTTCACTGCACATTTGAAACGGTAAAATGGTTTAAAAAAAAAAAAAAATGGAAGCCTTCAATTTTCAAGCCGCTTTTTAAAGGAGCTGAATTATCACCAAAAGCCTCAGGATGAAGAGTGCCAGCAGTAATAACTTGCATGCTGCTAAAGGGAATTCACACACAAAAAACTTAAATAAAACAAATCTCACAAGCTTACACGTTGTGGAAGGGAAGATTATGAGATCTAATGACACTGAAGATTTTAAAGAACATTTGTTTTTTTAGCGGATTATTTACTTTTCTTATTAATAATTAACTGTTCTAACATCCAAGTATTTTGATTAAGTCTTACATTTATACTCACCTGATTCATGTTGAATTCCTGTTGTGTTCTGAAAAGATACACACAACAAAGAAACTTCTTTGTTTACATGAGCCCTAAAAAGAAAAACAGACAATTGTAACAGGTACTTACCTACAAATTTACACTGAATTGAAAGTACACACAGACCTGTAGTTTCTCTTCCTAAAGCATTTGTCACAGAGCAGCATACTGCTTTATTTAAAAAATCTGACCCCAAGCTATAGTTTTATGATTATAGCTCAAATGTATATGAACAATCTCAAGACAGATACCTCTCATTAATCTTTCTCCCAGTTTTAACCGATGATGCAACAGAAATGTGCTCAAGTAGTCTTATTCGCCTTTTAAAACAAGTTAGCTTGTTCAAGATGGAGTACTTTTAAGAAGTTTAGGAGCCAGATCTCTTTAGATTTTAGTATCAAAGCACTATGAAATGGCTTTCAAATTAACAAAATGCATGCACTTCAGTCTCCACTCTCCTGTATTAGACACAGGAAAGTCTTCCTTAAAATTGGGCCCTTTATTAAGGTATTTTATTACACAAACGTACTTGGCATTCTTGTTTAACAGAAGCCTGAGACTACAAAAGGTTTCCTAGTTCAAGTAGGCAGCAAATTTAGAAACTCATGACTTAAGACAAAACTAATCAGAACAATGTCATATCTAACAGTTCAGTACATCAACTGACTTCCCTTTTTTTTTTTTTTTAAATATATATACCAAAAAAAGCATGATTGCTGGAAACATTATCCTTCCTGCTGTCATACAAAATTTCCAATAAATGACCACCACCCTTTTTTGGAGGTTAACTGGTAGCTAATCACTTAAAGCACTTTACTCAAGTACTGCTATTTCTTCCTTTTCTTTAGTTTTCTTATTATAATAATGATTATTATATATATAATAATATATTATTATAATAACTGATTTTCACAAAGTACTTTGTATAAATACTAACATTTAATTTAAAATACATTCAAGTAAAATATACTCCAAATAAATTTCATGTAATCCTTCACATCTTTGCACTGTAAGAATTCTTAACGCTGCGTAACAACAGGGAAAATACTGCCACGCTTCATACAAATGTTGCATCGCTTAAGAAATTCATAAGAAAAGGAAAAATTTCCTTGAAAAGGATATTTCTATCATATACAGCTCTTCCAGGATTAACTCCTTTTGCCCTGATATTTCCATACTCGATTAGCATTTAGACAAACAGCTGAAACATCTGTATTTCAGTTCCAGTTTTGCAACTGGTTCTGTGGGATTTACAGTTTGCCAGCAAAGACCAGTTACGGGACCTGCACAGCTTTTAAACCTGAAGAAAAGCATTCCTTTTGGAACGTACTACTACAAATTTCTAATTTATTTCAGTACTTCTGTCAAATACAAATCAGTTCCTAGGAACGATACATCCCAAGCGTTTGATTTTCTAAAATCTTCTCTAACACTGATGGAGAACATGGCCAACACCAAGAAACTGCAGAATAAGTAGGGAACGCGCCACAGCTTTCATCACCAGCTACAGTCACTCCTGAGAATGTTAAACCTGCCACGACAACAGCGTCCCTTTGGCTCTAAGCTCCTCATGCATTAGCACACAGTTGTTTCTCGTGCCTTTTCCACATACCCTTCGCCTCCCTCAGCCTTGATATCTTAACTCATTTTCCCTCCTGACAAATATGATTTCTACTTCAGACATTTTTACGCAAATGCTTCAGGCAAATGGTTTCTGAAATTTGATCCACTCTGCCTGTCATCTGCTGAAAGTCACCTTAGCACATGGGAATGTTGATTAAAGAAAGCGCAAAAATTGGAGTCAGTATAAACTTCTGTACTTGAGATGAGGCCTGAAGAACAAAGAAAAATCCAGTGCTCTTTTATTCATTGTTCACTGGGACAATATTCACACAACATCAATTTATAAATGACATTTTTTTGGATAGCAAGAGAGGCATCAAAACATTGCATAGTGTGAAAAACAACTTATTTTTACTAACAAATGTCTTGTTTTCTACGCTTGTGACAAAACAAAAAATGTTTCCTAATGTAAAGAAAACAAAAGTAAAAACCTTTTATTGACAAGATTTTAAAGCACAGCCTGATGAGCTACTATGGCTGGAGCGTACGAGTTTAAGTGTTTATGGTCTCCAGCTGCCTATTCCTACCTTTACTCCTCCCTTTCCATGAAGAATATCAGTCCCCCAATGACAAGGGCTTAACTGTTCACCTAACCATTTTCTATCAAGGTTGTGGAAACCGATTTAGAATTCCTATTGTAAGCAGCATACATATGTTACACTGTGGTAAATGCCAGTCATCTGAAGTACGTGTGATTTCCAACACTGAATAAACAAGGAAGGCATTTAACCAGAACCCTACATATGTGAGGACAATAAGAATTTAAAGCACTTACAGAAGCAAGCATTCAACACCGTCACTACTCAGCCACTAAACATAAAGAATCTGAGAGACAATAAATAAATATCAATAAGTGATGGGCTGAAGGGGTCAATGCTAAAGGAAAGTCTTGTCAAGCTGAGCTTTCTTACCCAAGTTGTTAAATAAATTAGTAAAAAATTTGAAAAGCAGTTCAAAACTTTTTTTTTCACTTTGTTTCATTTGAGCAGCAGAAATATACTTTTCTTGTATTTCATATACTAATTCAAAATTATTTTGCTTAGAATTAATATGGTTTTGAAAACAAAAAATAAGCCTAGTATTTTTTTGAAATTTTATAAATACTTTATTCAGCTTTTCTAGAACTGGTTCTGTCCAAATCTCTCAATGATATTAAGATACTGATGTATTTAAATATCCACATAACACAGTTTAGGTAGATCCCTACAGACTACACTGCTCTATACTCTTTTAGTTACAAGTTACCAGAGGAACCAGGTGACCATAAAATACAATTAGATGAGAAGTTAAGCTACAGTAAACCAAAAGCTTCAAAAAGTATTTGTAAAGCTATTAATTTAAACCACACATTTCATCTTAAAATTTTACACCTGCTGTTCTGACAAGTTACACATATGAGCTCTCTAAATGGAAAAAAATGCCTGAAAATACTTCCCCACTTTTTCATTCCTCCATGTTACCTATTTGTTAAAAATGAATTCAACCATGTGGAAAGCAAGATTAATTGCATTGGAAAAAAAAATTAAGACTATATACAGTCTTAAGACTTATGTACAGTGACTAGTTTTCTTTCCACCTAAATGAAACGTGACATAGGAATAGAAGACAAAGTATCTGTAACACTAAATTTGGGGTTTAAATTATCGTGCACAAAGTTCAAGAAAAACAAGAAAATACGAACCAAATTCTAGCACTGCAGCACAAACATTAGTTCCCCGTATGATCAATGACTACGAACAACGTATTTACTCTAGTCACTGCAAGCAGAAACAAGCTTTCACTCCAGACGCTAACGACTTTTTGGCTTCACATACAGTCAAGTCCAATGCAAGATTTTCCAGGAAAGCCCCAAAGAAAACAATACTGCTCTGATTTGTCAGCAGGGGAATTGTGATATATTAAATTTAAAGAATTGATGATGATGACATTAAATCAGTTTTAAAGTTAGCAGTAGTCTAAAACTGTGTTAGAACTTGGAAAAAGTCACATCAGCAGCTCCATCAAATAGAGGAAACAATGATTTCAATTAAACCTTTCCTCCAAACTCAACAGCAACATGTACCTCCATCTCTCAGTCAAAGACCTGAATACTGTTAATAACGTCTACAACAGTAAATCTTGGAAGATTCACTGAAGTCCTTAAGAAAAGATAAGTGTTCTACGGCAAAAATGAAGCATGCTTACCAGTACAGTAACCTGAATTAAAAAAATTAATTTCCAGAAAACATTGCCAAGTCATTATTTATTTCAAATCACTAACTACTACTGCAGCTCATGACTACAAAAATACTCTGCACTTTCTCAAGACATAAAAGCATCCGGGACATAAACACAAGAGAAAGAAAATCTACTGCATCACACAATCTCAGAGTTTCAGAAAAGTGTATTTAGAAAGGCTCTTTGATAGGCAACAATTTATATTTATTTAAATAAGAATATAAAAGGCATTGTAGTTGAGGAAACACTTTGGTCACTCTAAAACAAACGTTTGAAACAAAAAACACTTTGACCTTATTTCTGAATTCTATGCTTAAGAATTTTCAATATTCCCTTACAAAAAAAAAAAACCCACAACTTGCTGGGAATAAAGTCTGCAAACAAAAGCAAGCAATTTTATACAAAAACAATGTTACAGATCATCTTTTTCAAACTAAATCAGATGGCACTTCTGGTAACCATTCCTAGGTTTCACTAAAGAGTCTATCTTCTGATTCTATAAGCCATAGTTATCATTTCTGTATTTGGAGTTTAAAAAAAAAAAAATCCCAGAAGCAAAAAGCACTTTGAAAGAGAATGTTGCTTCCAATTCAGAGAAAGAAAAAGCCAGGCATAAGGGTATCAGTCCTATTGTGGAGGCTGAAAATGGGCCATGCATTACGTCACTGCTCCATTAAAACATGTTCATTACAGAACCAGCAACAAAACTTGAACATCTCAACAGTCTGCTTTCCTAATGACCAGGAGTCCAGGCTGGGATACTGCAGGGCTTTGGAAACTGCCTTTTTCTTTGTTTTACTTTTTAGTTGCAGCAGATTTTTTATTTATTTTTTTTTTTTAACATCAGGACATTTTTTCAGTTCTCTACTGAAATACTCTGATCCACGAACTTCCAATGCATCAAGTGAAACAAAGCTTGCCGAAAAAAAAAACTTCTGAAAGATTAAAATATGTATTTGACAGAAACAAGATGCACTACCTATGGGCACTTAATTGCAAAGATATTTTCAGTTACTCAAGACTGCTAGAATATGAACAGGGGAAAAGTGGGCAAACAATGATTTTCTGCACACTACAATCTATCACCTATTGTCCACTGAGAAAAAAGGCTTTGCTGACTGCCATGTAACCAAATAAACTGTTAGACTTTAGAAAGGTTTAGATAACCATGCCAAGAAACCACCAACACAAAAATCAAACCTGAGTTTATTAACTAAACAGCAACTAGTCAAGAGAAACAACAGAAAATAACAAGTCTCTAACAACCGCAAATACACAGAAATATCATTCCAATCTTCAGGCATAAGTACACCTTTTAATTTTACTTGCAAAGACAGTAAATTCAAATGAAAACTTTCTCAGACAAGTACATTGCTGATTTACTACAACATGAAGAAGTTAATTTCATTAATTTCTTTTTACAATATGGGAATCAGCCTCCTGTTTTTGTCTACAAGAACATTTTGTATAGAGGCAAAGAAGAAATACTTTTCAGCTAAGAATATGATCAGAGAAAAAATACATTGGTAAAAAAAATTATTTCACTGGGAGGGAGACGTTAAGTATCAGATCATACCTGTCCTTGTAGTATTTTTAAAAGGTATGCCAATGCAGATATTCAACAAAAAGGAGTTTATGAACTCCAGTTGTTTATAAATCCCTAATAAAAACCATAAAAATAGCAGTCTTCAAACTCCGCCAGTAAGCAAAGGAATCATGAGGACCAAGGTTCTGCGCTATTGCTATAAGTCATAAAGTAATCTTTTTTTTTTTCTGGCTCAGATCTTCATTTGAAGGTCTTGCAGGCACACTGCAAATAAACTATCCACTGGATACCAGTGATACAGAAATACATTACCACACTGGTCATCTCTAAATCTCTCTGAACTCTGTCTTTTCAACAGCCAGCCACCTAGTAAGCAACAATATTCAGATCTCCTTTCTACATGCTATTACTTGCTTACCCCTAAGGATCAAGACATTTACGTAAAACACTGAAACAGGGACATCACTGCACTGGAGGATGGACTTCAAGAGCCATTTTAGTTTTTACATAAAAAAAAAATAGCAGTTTGCTTTGACTTTCTGCTTTACTTCCCTTCCATTTTCAAGCATATATTCATGCAGAAAAATAAGAATGAGTTATACAAATGTACATAAGTACTTCAACATCCTTCTCCCATCTTCCACGCTACTCTGGAAGAAGGCTGTTCTTCAGATCCCCGTACCTACACTACACAAGCATCAATTCAGGAATCCCCAAACATCATACTCATCATTGCATTTCTATCTAAGATATATTATCCAAAGTGACGATTTGCCTTTTATTTAATGTAACTACGGCTTCACTGCAAGTGAAACTTGGCCTCATTTTTATGGTCTGTGCCACGGGCAGACAGGCTGTTGAGACACTTTTGCCCTAGCAAATCCTGGGAGCTATAGGCTTGAAAACCAACAGGTACTACTGCATGGTTCTGGTGGCTGTCTCTACAAGTCCATTAGTTCTTTTGTTTCTTAAAAGTCAGTCCCTCCCATCTATCATCGATGGAGTTCTCTATCTGAAGAGTGCCAGTGCTATCACTCATTCACTGTCACAGGTTTCACCAGCTGGAAGAGCTGGAGACCTGTCTGTCTATGCCAAGGGAAGCATACCTGAATTCTTAACATGCTCACCATTTTATTAAAATGTGGTAAGTGTCAAAAGACAACAACATAACAACTACATACCACACTGTTGTACATCTCCAGTTCTTCTAAACTACTTAATGCGCGTGAATAACCTGAAAAAGACTTTGCATCCAAATAACATGCCCAAAGTAGAGAGCATTGGCTGGGAACAGCAAACTGGAGTGGCATCAGAAATGCAAGCAGTCCTGTTGTTTTCAAGAGTTGTCCATTGTTGATTACTCAAATGTAAAATAAGAAAAATCTTTCTTTTGCCACTGAATGATCAGATAGCAGGTGCAACCACAACATCTTCCCTTCCTTCTTCAACAGTTGAGAACAATTCAAAGTTTTCTTTACTAGTTCAAAATGGAAATTTTGCAGCTTCATATGAATTTGAAACCACCAGAAGCTTTACTGAAGACTTCAGCTAACTCTCTCATGCGCGTGTATCAGCAATGCTCCACACGCTGCTCCGGCTTCAAACGTAAAATGTACTTGAAGATGCCACCCTTTACCTGTCCTAAATGTCTCACATGCAAATTTTCTCTCTCGCCCCAAACATTCTTCCCCACTGCACCATCATAAAGAAAGCTCCGATTTATGTGACACGCCCCAGGAAGGGCATTTCCAGCGAGGAAACCAATTCTGAGATTAATTTCTCCAAGCCCCCTCTCATGCAGCGTGGCAGATGCTGTTATCTGCAACGAGCTCTAAGGCATGTGAATTGCCAAAACTTTTGAAGACTGAGTATTACAAACTATTTGGAAGAGGACAATTGCCTTGAACGTCAGGCTGGCAGCGGTTATAGAGCTCTGCCTTGCCAGCTGCCACCTCCGAGGCATTTTCAAGAAAAAAAACCCTGAAAGAGCAGCCCAGGGGAGGGAGCACCTTCTTCCAAACGGCCTCCGCTGCCATCCTCCTCTCTCGCCCCCGCTTCACGCCCTGGACCCCCTCTCCCCAGGAGGCACCTGCCTGCCCGCACTCCCTCCTCGCACCTGCAGCCCGCACGCCCACCCTGCGGCCACTGCTCCCTGGCCCCCGGCCGCCACCTCCCTCCGGGCCCGCACCGGGGCGGCTCCACCCCCCCGAAGGAGGCTCCTCCGCGGGCCGGGCCCCGCCGCCGCCGCCGTTCCCTCCTCCCGCGCCGGGCCCCTCTCCCAGCCGCGCCCCCGGCCCCGCGCCGCTGGCTCTGCCCACCGCCCCCACGCCCCGTCCCGCCCTCCGGCGTGGCGGCTCCCGCGGGCAGCGCGGCCGGCTCTGCCGCTTCCCTCTCACCTGCGCCGCCGCTGCTGCCGCCGCCTACGGCCCGGCTGGGAGCGGCGCGGAACGGCCTCAGCTCCGGCACCATCCGGGCGCCATTTTGTCTCCAGCCTCGGAAGTGACGTTTGGGGGGAGGCCAGCGGGCAGGTCCCCCCACCGCGGGACCCCCTCCGGAGCGGGGCCGCCCCCCAGCTCCCCGCACCCCTTCACCCCCCAATATTTCCCCGAGACCGCCTCAGCTCATCCCGCCCGCCGGAGCCGGCCTCCGCACCGCGGCCTGCAGCCACCACCCTCATCCCAGACAATGAGCTGTGGACAAGAGCAAGTTCTCTTTCCCTATTTCTTTTTTCGGTCTGTTGTTATTCTTTTCATAGCAATGCAGCTCCGCAAAGGAGGTGGTTTTCTCGCTTCTGACTGAAAACGAAAGAAAAAAATCAGTGGCTGAGGGGAAATCACTTGAATAACTGGAGGTGATGCATGGAGAGAGCCTCGCAGCCCCTGAAGAGGCGCGGGCGGTTTCTGCGGGCAGGCAGCCTGAGACCCATTTTTGCTGCACATACATTGTGCTGTCCCGTGTAAATAAATTTTTTTCTCACTGTAATTTCCGAGCAAGTACCCGAGAGGAAGAAAACCCATAGTTACTTCCTGGGAGATGTTCAGATTTGTACTGCAGGGCTTAATAGTGCTGCTTAAATTTGAAGAGCAAAATAATTCTTTCTCACTTGAATGTTTTAGTCGTAATACTGTCAGAGATGTAATCCTGCTGGGCTAGGACTATTTTTCACATGGAAATGTTAAGAATTTGCCATTTTTCCAGAGAAACCCCCCTGACTTAAACCCATAGGAGATGGAGTCATCAATACAGTTATAGATCACAGGTGTAAAGTTCAGAAATGTTTTACATTTCTTTAATTATTTTGTTGTAACATTCATTGTGCCTGTACATCAAGGAGTAACATTAAAACTGTCAATAAGCCTGGACACACAAAGTGCTCACGTAGCACCAGGACAGAGGAGTCCCAGTCCATGAAGCTGGAAGGTTTCCTTAGCAAGCAGCCAAGCAAATTACCTGGCTACCCACTCTTGTCAAGCTGAAGCTTTTTAAAACAATCCACCCTATTTCCAACAAACATAGCCTTTCAAGCATAAGGAAAACGCACGCTCTGAAGCCAAAGAATTTGAACGCCTCTGTGGTAATGCTTAACTTTGCCAAGCAACAGCAGACTGAAAAATAACAGGACACAGTGATCTTCCCACCAGGAATACTCAGAATGTGCTTAAGTTTTAAAATGTCGCTTAGGTACACCAAAAAATCAGTTTTGAAACCTCTAATTTTAATAGTAACAAATCCTTATAGAACTATGTTTAAACTACTTGAACTTACACTAAATCAATTTAATTCTAATTTAGCTGAAGTAAGCTAAAGTAGTTACACCTGTGTCAGTTTGAAGATTATTTTGAGAAAAAATAAGTCTTCCATTTAACATGTTAGAGCCTTATAACAGAGAAAACAGAAACATAGAACAAAATATATACCGTATCAGCTACAGTATAAACCTTATTCAGTACAAGGTTTAACAAAAGTATCACAAAAAATACATATTATAACTTTCTTCTACTTAACATATTTATAGTTCTAGAAAGAGTTTCTAAAAAGAACTCAAAACACAGTAATTTTTAAAATAGTCTATTGCCTTTTTACTTCTTTAACCTTTTTTCCTCTCTATTCTTGAGATGTTGTTATTGAGATGTAAACCAGACTAGATAGATACCAACAAGCTAACGCACAAAATTATAGCATTGACTGCAAAACACTGATATTTTTAACACTTCCTTTGAGTTTATTTATGTTTTTATTGTTTTATGGCTTAATTTCTACTCACTCACTTAAAGACTTTTAATCAAATACAAATATTACTTCTCTATTCCTTCCTGGTCAAGGCTGTACTGGTTTGTCAGAGGCCTAATTTGAAGAGTCACCCTGCTACTGATTGGAGGATGTCCCTTTAAAAGTCATGGTGGAAAGCTTTAGCATTTTTTGACTGAGGGCTAGAGTGTGAAGGTGAGTTGTTTTTAATGAGCTGAGATTATTTTCTTAGTTTATGCTGGGCTTAACTGAAGACTCTTTTTTACACATTTTTTTTTGTATTAAATGCATATTTTCCAACAGTTTTTAGGTGCTTTTTAAACTGTAAATTGTTTCTACTTGATAAAAAATGTAATTTTATTTCTTATTGTATAGAAATATAATGGTAAACCTATACGATATTCTTTATAGCTGTATAATCACTTACTAAGACTACTTAATTCTATATTTAACACTGCTTATTCTAGTAATGGTTTTTTTGTTGTACTCTATTATGTTGTAGGTGAAAAAAGGACTCTTAAAAAGCTGAAGCTCTGAACCAAGTAGAAACAGTTTTTTCTCAGGTAAATCATTCCAACTGTGCTTTTGTGTATGTAACTTCTGCTAATAGAGGGTTAAAGTTTTATGACAACAAAAGCTAATACTTTCAAAAAAATTCTTGTTAAAGTTCATAGCTTCTTGGAAGGTTTATGTTATAAATGTTGGAAGAACTTAGAATGCTAAGACAAAGTATATTACTCAAATTTTAATGTTTTTAGACTGTTAGCTAATAATAAATTTTATTATAAAAGTAAATAAAAACAAAGAATCTGAATATTGAAGAGTTTGCTAATCACTATCTACGACAGGATAGGCTTTTAGATTGATTTGCATTTATTATTTTATCTAGAAATGAAGAACCTCAGACTTAAAGCTTGTTTAAAGAAGTGTTAGTTCGTTTTTCAGTCAAAATTCTCAGAATATAAAATAATATTCTTTCAATATCTGTGTGAAATGTAGCTATCAGAAGCACGTTATGTCTGTGACTGCAAAAAAGTGAAAAAAAAAAAAAGCCTACCTGGTGCTGTCAGTTTGTCAGTAATTTTGGTAACTAACAGTTGCAATGTTTTTATCAGAACGAGCCATGTGTAGTCCTGGTTTTGCTGTAGGTATTCCTAAGCCATTTGCTCAACTGTGTCAGCTATTTGGTAATAAATATGCTGTTGTTCCTATATCCTATTAATTTCCATTCTTACACAAATATATGCACAATCTCTTCTAGGCTTGATATTTGCAATTTTTAGTTTGAAATATCCCCTAAGACTTTTTAAAGAATAAAAGGATACTCAGTGCATTAAAGAAATAACTTCTGACAACAAAAAGTCTCTTAAGCTGTAAGCATCACTATATTTAGTGCAGTAAAAGGTTCTCACATAGTACTGCATAGTATAGTGTTTCTATTTATGTCTTACAGCAGATTCTTTTTCTTCACAAAATTCAGGATGACAGAAGTGATATGAAGAAGAGAGAAAGCATGAAAGAGCAGTGAGAGGAAGGAGGTAGAGTACTTCTGTCTGTTAGCAGTCTTACCAAAAGCTTCCAAAATACTGTACTGAGTCTGTCTGCACACAACCCAGTCCCTGCATCACAATAATGAATTAATAATAAAAATATGTATGACAACATGCCGATTATCTATGCTCTAGATCTCCCTAGGGTAAAGATGAGAATGCCTGTGATGAATAGTAGGGTGGAATGAGTAAGTACTAGCCTGACAAAGTGAGTACAGGAACTTCTACTGTACAGAACAGAATAAACGAACACAAGGGATGCAAATAAGCCACCCTGCAAATATAACAGTATTGATGTCAGATGCTTGGTGAACCTCTTATAAGGGTTTCCTTGAATAATAATATTTTACTTGTGTGTAATAATAAATGACTTATAAAATAAACATTTTGCTTGTGGGATTGCTTGAAATAACGAGTGTTTCTATTAAGCTGTCTAATAGTAATACTGATCTCTTTAGATGTTGGTGGGGCTCATTAAACCAAAAGAAGGGTGGACAAGAGACAGTAAAATTGCTTTGTATAGGATCCTTGTATTGGTCTTGCAGTGACTTGTAGTAGATTAAATTCTATGATCATCTTCACAGATTGCTGCTCTCTCTCAAAAGAGACCCAAGAATTGGGAGTAATGCAATATCCACAAACTTCCACTTATCTATGAAAGGAGAGAGAAGATTTGGAGAAACCTGAGGCAAAAGGCATGATTTGTCAGGTCAGTATTACATATATTGAACTATAGGGATTCCAGTTACTCTGCCTCAGAGGCCTCACTGGTAGTTTCCTAGGCTGTGTTATTTTTGGCTTATCCCATCACTCTTACTCTAAGCAGCTGTGCTTTGCTCAAGTGTTAAGAGACTCTATTGTTTTCCAACTAGCTGTCACTTAACCAGGTTCTATATATTTACTCTGCATGCTTTGAATGTGATTAAAATACCTCTGTACATTCAGTGCAATTTTTTTCCACATGCTTCTAATGTAGCGAGACCCATAATCCTGTAGTCAAGTATGCTTTTCCCTGCTTGCTTATTGATTGTCCAAGTTCCAAATCATTTATGTTTTTCCATGCTGCTGTGATTCAGTTAACATATGGCTTTTGAAAGTGAAAGGTGGACCAGAAAGATGCTGGTATTTAACACCCTTTCTTTTAAAGAAATGCAGGAGCTATGTGAGGTAGTTGAATCTGACATATGTCCTTCTGATTAAAAATGTATTAATTTCTTTCTTTAATAATGCTGCTTTTAATAATAGAATGTTAGGTGTTATTTCGATACTTTGCTTGAAACAAAACACCACCAAAGGGAAAAACTGGATAAGACTTCTCCTGTTATGCTGTAAGGCCTTACTAACATTAGGAGACTCTGAGGATCTGTGTAGTATGGACAGTATGTTTTTAAAGCTATGGTAGGCTCCAGCAGGACAGAATCTTTGTCAAAGTTCAAAGCTACATCTCTTTCTGGAAATAATTAGTGTTTATCTCAACTATGATAACGAAAGTACTGACAGAAATGGAGTTTATGGGGATAAAGGGATTTGTTGTTTAGGAATGTCATTGCATGCTTATTTGCAAAAGATGAAAAAGGGTGTAGAGTAGCAAAATACTGTTTTATCTCTGGCCTGAGATTGATATAGCTAGTTTGGAGTCATTAAACAGTAGGACTCACATTATTTATAAATATTTTAGCATGTCACTCTTGATGTAGAAGTCTTCCATGTATGAATCCTAGGGCTCTCAAGCTGCTCATGTAAATTATAAATGTCTCTGCGGAGCTTACTGCAACATGCTGCCTTCTCGGAGTAAGAAATGCTGTAGCAGGCAAATCACCCCTTGTTTTCAGAGCTACTCAAAACCAGTGAGGCTAATGGTCTGGCAGCATTCAAAAGGCAGGTGACAGATTTTAGCTAATTGTGAGAAGATGAAGGAAACACCCAGTGTTACAATAAAAATACAGCTTCCAGTACCAACCTGGTCTCAAACACTCTTGTTCTATAACTCATCACTTCCTTGCAGTATTCTTCACTTGTATCAGGGTACATCTGTTACTGTCACTACTGTTCTTTCAGAACCTGTCATTCAATCACAGTGAATGGGAAAAACTGCCTAGTTTTGGTGTAGTCTGTGCTGGTCTTTGTTCCTCTCTTGCCCTTGTTTATTGCCAGATAGACTTCTCAATTTTCTTTGCCTGGGAGTTTTTGCTGTAGTTGATTATGTTGTGTAGTCACCTATCTGTGCTTGAAATTTAGATAGATCTGGCTATGTGCGTGCAAGTCATCTTTGTTTTCACTGCATTTACATTGAGAATATATACCACCTGGTGGTGTTTCAGTGGACTTGCACTTCAATTTACACCTGGTGCCCAGAGAAGCCCACAGACCTTTAGGTGATTAAAATTCTGAACACTTAAATCTTTTGTATTCTGAAAATATCAATATTGCTGCTGCTGTGCTCTCTAAAATAATGTTAGCTTTACAGGTTGCCTGGATGTGCTTAAGCACAGTCAGGCACATAATATCAGCACACACTAGAGACAAATACTAGCAAGAACTTTTTTGTAGTTCTAAATGTCTGAATATATTCAGAGTGACTGAAAAGAGATTCTTACGTGGTTAAAGACGAGGAACTTTTTGTATATAGAAGTCTTAGTAAGCCATGGCAGGAAAAAATATTTCTAGAAAAGATTTTTCTCATCAGAGGGTCTGAAGTAGCTTTGAAACTAGCTAGACCCAAGTGATACCAATGTGGCCAATTCTTCTCTTGTTGATCGGAACAAGGTCTTTATTATCAAAACTTTCTGTGCTAGTCTAGTTTGTCCTTATAAACATAGGAGACAATGTGCTGCATGTTATGGCTTAAGCTAATAGTTTATCTGAGAAAGACTGATAATTGAACTGCTAGGGTTACAGGTTACTTAACAGCTCTGAATTTAAATAATATTACAATTTTTTTTTGTACAAGAGCATTTTTGACAGATAGAATAAAGATTTGGCAGAACTAATAAAATATTTAGGTAACTTGTGCTTGAAATATCCTGGGGAATGAGACTCTTAAAACTCAAGCACTTAAGTATTCCTGCTTCTTTCATGTCCTTCTGGTTTGGGTGATCCTTTTTAACTTATCCTCAAGGTCCTTCATAGTCCTTATTTTTATTTCTGTTTTCTACAGCCTGGGTCATCTTTGCACCAGTGGCAGGTTTTGTTATAAAACAGTAATTTTTCACAACTTAAAGCAATGTCCAAGCTTATCAATGGTGTTTTACACTACTCACAAATGTCTCATGGTTTGCTTGTCGCTCTGGGCTGAGTTTGTTGCTTGCCTGTCATACTGTATGTAAGTTCCTCATCTGCTGGCCAACAAGTGCTTCTTTTGCTATAGCTATGGAGAGGATCCTGCTTTATGGAATTGATGTAGTCATACCTAGTTAGTCTCAGCTGTTTGGCTTTTGTATGCATGCTTCAAGTGGCCTTCCAACAATTCCCATATGACTGACTTTAGCGAAAAGGTAACCAGGTAAATCTGATGGGGCCAGGTAATGGTGTCAGATCACTAAAGTCAGTTCACTACTCTTGATCACAGGCTGTGGAACCTAAGGCTTTGGGTTTTTTTCATTTTACAGAACGGATGACTTCCATCCAAGACTGAATAGACGTGCTTCACTTGAACACTGCCCTCTCCAGAGCTTGACAGCTGCTGAGGTGGTTAGTCCCTCAGGTAAGTTATGTAGCACTTAGTAGAAGTAGTACTCAGGTGATGGGTAGTAACTAGTTAAAATTCATCCATGTCAATTACACAAGGATAAAGATAAGGTCCATTTGACATTAGGTAAATGTAAATTTATCAACTGACATTAGATGGTATCCATTGCAAACTAGAGCAGATGTTTTAGTACTGCCTCAGTCAATGGATTCAAACACTACAGGACTAAGTCTAGAAAATGGATGAGCACAAGTTTCTTAGCTGAATTAATCACTTAAAGTTACTTCAAGACAAGAAATACTTGTTGAGAGAAGATGTTGGCAGTACTCTGTGGAAGGGAAAGCATGGTAAGAATAGTGCTTAACTCCTGTTTTGGCTACCTACTACTTGTGTAGTGACAAGCTGGCTGTGAGGGTGAAATAGCACTGAGTATGGAGTTACCTGTACTACTGCTTTTTCCTACTTCTAGCAACTGAATTGATCAAAAACACTTGAGGTGCTGTATAGATGGTGTAGGCATACTCTGTGAAACATATGTGTAAGTTTGGTTTTGCTGGAACCATTTTAACAATAAAATCAGACTTGATGGCTAGAAGGCAATATATAATAATCTGAAGCTTTTATATTATGAATAGCTTATTTTTCTGGTAAAAATGCCTTCAGAAATTCTTACCACTAGCTGGTGCTATGATACTGTTTACTGAGTGTGCAGTCATGGTTGTGTCTGCATTATCAGCCTGCAGTGAAGAGTCTTTCATTTTAGTATTCTGCTTGTGTATTTCTTTATACATTGCTTCCTGTCAGGTGTATACAATCTTAAGTCATTCTTGTGGCTCTTGCTCAGTTTTCTGTGTGAAATGCAAGCGTACTTTACCTTCTCAGATAGGTTCCACTCAGTCAATCAAGCGTGCTTATTGTGGAGGTAAGCTAATTATTAATCATGACAAAATGAGCTAGAAAAATCCATCAGGAAAACTGTTTTCAAGGAGTAACTTAATAATTATGAGTTAAACATTTCTTAAGTTCAGCACTTCTAGGTTTAAATGAACAGATGGCAGGGTTTGCCTCCCTATGAGTTGTGGTTAAGAGCAATGTGTGTTTCCATAACTGCATTAATATTTTGTGTCTTACAAAGAGACAAGTCTTAGTGCCAGGAGTCATTTCCTCAGGCTAAGTTTAGCTCTGGATCACAGGGGTAACTTTATGGAGCAACTTATGCTATGTAAATTCTTTCACTATTTCACTAATAAAGTAAAGATTGCCTGTTAAATAAGTAAGCTGTATTTTATTATAGAATTTACCTTTAAGGACTGGCTTTTGGGTCAAAATCGCTTGTACTACCAATTTCTAAAGCTATGTCTAAGTTGTGAGAAATTGACTTTCCTTAATTCTCTTTGTAGAAACAGTTTGTATGGGTGTAGGCAGGAAAGCACTGACATCTGCAAATGGCTGTCTCTAATTTCTCAGCAAATTGCATCAGTGTGAAGCACACAGGAGAGGACATTCCTTTAAGAAGGAAGCTAGCGTGTGTTACACTATGCTCAGTTATTACTGCTTACTCCACTCATATCCACCATTTTGCAAAAAAAAAACCACAGGAAATGAGGAAGAGCTGATGTTCCCATCTTTTTCCCTTGAGTACAGCTGCTGAACCTGCTAATTCCTGCATAGGATGAATAAAAAAAGTTATGAGGCAAAATATGCACAGGACTCTAAAGGAATGTGTTATTTGAGGATAATGTGGTGGATAAAAGCAGGAAATAGAGTTGCTTCCCAGCTCAAATGAGACATACAGTACTAATTTCCGAAGAGGAACATCAGTACATTTAAAATTGCCTTGTTAGAAAATGTTTAGTCATGCAGAGTAGCAGAAAGTACTTGCAACCTTATCTTCCAGTAGGAAAGGGAGCAAGGTAAGAGTGATACTGATGCAATGCAGTAACAACTTCAGTAAAACTTGGGTAAAAAAAAAAAGCTCCCTCTAGTTTTTGAGAGGAGAAATAGTACAAAGCATCTGTTCTGTTCTTCAGAAAACCCCTTGGTTGTCTTTCTTCTATGCAGAACAGGAAGCTGCTGATATTTTAAGAAAATTGATTTCTCTTTATTACATAAGCCCTTTAACTCACTTTTCCTACAATAAGACTGCCATCTAGTAACAACTTAAAGGCAATACTGACCAGCAACTGAGTTAAATAATTGACTAGATGTGGATAAACCTAAATCCTTATTAAGACTTCCTCCTTCCCTCCCTAATACTGCAAGAGCAGCCTAGGATGAATTAAGTGGTTCCTTATATTTGTGTTTGTGCTGTGAGATCCCAGAGAATGCATCAGAACTATGATTTTATGATAACCTGGTCTACCTGAAGTAGACCAGGAAAAGATCAGATTGATGACCTAGAGCACCTGTATGCCTGATCTTGGGCAAATGATTTATTTTGAGACAAACTTCTAATCTGTCAGATCAAAACCCTTTTAAGTTTTTTTTTTTTCCCCCTGATGCAAGTTTATCTGAATACTGATGAGGCTTGACATCTGAAATAGCCCCACAGGTGGGCAAGTCCATTGTTTCATTTTAGCTCAATCTGGAAATGTGAATAAAAATTAAATTTTAGTGAAGACAGTGTTTTGCAGTTCTCTACTTTCCCTGCTCCTTCCATTTTCTGCTTTTTTTGTGGATAGCACTGTTTGGTTTTGGTTTAGAGCTCTCAAAAATCAATCATCCTTGCCCAACTGCTTTCTGGAAACAGAATGCAACCTTGAAAATGCATGGAATGTGCAGCTCTCCTTGCCTACTAAGACACTTGCCAATTTAGCATTTGCTAGAGTCTGAAAATCTGACTTTTGCAGCCTGGAAGAGCCTTAACAAGCTGCAAGATTGAATGGGGATCTTTGTCTTGTAGTCCAACTGTTTGTTGCAGAGCAGGGGGAGCTGTGGGTTTGGTCCAATGCCTAAATCCACAAGGCCTGGACAAAGACACATGGCTAGTGTGATGTTGGGTTTATTTGTACATAAACACTTCCATGCTGCAGCTGTGAAAAAAGTACAAAGCACTAATTCAAGCTTCTGATTATGGCACCTAGAATCAAGTTACATATCCACTATTACCTTCTATATCCATCAGTAGTTGTCTAACAAAACTAGATGCTGAGAACTTCAGTATGATTAATACTTGAGTTTGAAAAAGCTGTCTGGGAAGGGATGGGTATGGTTAATCTGATACTTCATCTAGTTAATTAGATGAGCATAAATAGCTGTAACAATGTCTTCAGGCATGGTATAGGACAGTTGTGACTCAAGCTTTAAGTTGGAGTGGTTCAGTAGTATCTACACTACAAAAGAGAAATTACTTTTAGATAGAATGGTTTTTATCAAAAACAATCTGAGCATACTTCGGACCTGAGAGTTCTTGGTAGGTTCAGTACTTGGCTTTTTTTCCCCCCCCATGTCCTTTGTTGCCATCTTCTATTAAAGGATCATGTTCTCATAAAACATAATGGGATGTTACTTCATTTGAAAGAGTATGAAGCTGTGACAGGACTAATGTTTAAAGATTCCTGGGCTGGTGGCTTTTCCCTTACCTGCGGTTACAATCCTTGGCAAGTCACTTCATCTGTGTATCATACTGTCCTGAGCTGGAGGTAGTACTTGCCATCCTCATGTGAATGACACATCAGTGCTTTTGAGTTTGAGAACGTCACAGAAAGTGTAAATGTGCAGGCTGTACTTACTTTTTGTTGAAATAATATGTGGTTGAGATACTTGCAATAGCATACTGCAAGTGCTCTTAAAATAGTGAGTAATTACATTGAAAAGCAATTGCTGCATGTTTTAAAATGAACACTTTTAAAATTCATAGCAGTAACTTGACATCTCCATAATTCTTCTGGTTCATACTTAATTATTGCTAGTTTTATTGAATGCATTCTTCTGACATTTTCTGTTCTTACAGTGAAAACATGCCTTAGGTGAACTGTTGTAAGAATTGCTGTACTGATGCCTGAAGTATTATAAATACCGATGCATCAAGTCATTGCTTTTGTAGTGTACTACTGCTGTGTATCTTCCTCCCAGACAGAAGTACAAGGGGATAACTATGTTTATGATACTTTTTAGTGACATCTGGCATTCTCGCAGGAAGCCTGGTGCCTGCTTGTCTGTTAGGGAGAGCCACATTCATGACTCAAAGCCAAGCTGCAAAAGGGAACGTTACTGTTACTAACTGTAAAGGAATGAATGCCATCAGGAGTAAGGGCTGTAAGTTAAAAGCAAGTGTTGATATATTGAATGCTGTTCCCTGTGAATAAAAATCAAACCTGGCCAGCTGGTGAAAGTATGGAGTGTTGTTTCCTGATGTGTTCTCCTGCATAGGAAGTCTCCTGACCTTGGGCCTTGGTTCTGCAAGCGTGTACCACTGGTCATTCATTTCAGCTTACAGAAGTATTTGCCCTAGGACAATGTGGTGTTTGACTTCTTGCAAAGCAGAAAAGATCCTGTCTTCCACATAAATTCTACACAAAAAAAAAAAATCCATGGAGCTTGTGTTCAACTACATTTGAAGTCCTGAAATAGTAATGGGAAGCTAGATAATACCAGTCAATGAAAGCTCACTCACAGAACGCTGCAGTAGTTTGCATTTGGAATATAGATCTCTGCATGGTTTTTAGTCTGTATTTCTAGAGCCTTTGTATCATGAAGCTATAAAACAGAATTAAATTAGGAATTCTTCAGTAGTGTATAAATACATAACAAATATGACTAAGCTTTTCATGAAACTGTTGTTTCTTGAGGATTGCTTGATGGAAATGGGATGTTTTCTTCATGTTGATAGAATAACAGAGGTCTTCTGGTTCTTCAGAGCCCTGGCGTTCTTTAGCCATATACTGAGTATCCTGTACTCCAGCTGATAATCAGAAGGAAATTAAGGTCTTCATATTTTTGCAGGTTCAGATTTAGTACAGCACAATATTTAATACTGAGTTTCCATTGCTGGAAGCCCCTCAATGTTTCAGTGGAGCATGGGCCATTTGGTTAGGGGTTGTTTTCACCTAAGACTAATAAAACTTTCCTTAAACTAGAAGGCAGAATATAAAGGTACTGTTAAGACCAGAAGACTTAGGTAGGTAGTATATGAAATTACAATGGCTCTTAGTGAGAGATTCTGGAGTGGGAGCAGAGCACAGTTTACTTGAGCAGAATGCAGGCTGTTCAACTGGCATTCTGTACGTGATCCAGGAGAACTGAGAACTTCCCAAAAAGGTTGTCTGCTGTAACACTATACACTTTTTCAAAGGGGATCTTGTTACTTCTAGCTTAATCACTGCTCAGAACTGGCATAAGAACAGTTTTCTCATCTTGTGGTGTTTGCAAGTTAGCAGCAACTGAGCTGGTGCAGAAGAAACTGGTGACATCTGCGCTATTACCTACAGTGACTGAATAATTCATAATTCCATATGCCATGCATTTGGTCAGACATCAGATGCATCTTATGAGGTAGTTTCCAGCACAGACAAAAATTGTTACATCCAGGGTAGCAGAAATTACTATTCTTTTACATTGCCACAGTAAGAAAAAGCTGTAATCTTCCTGCTTTTATATGATTTTGCATTTTTAGCTAATTTATACAAGTCACACAAGCAAATAGAACAGTCGTCCACGAAATGTGACCATCATCTTTCAAATACCAGTGGGTTGTGTGCACACTTGGAAACAAGCTATCTGAAGTACTGTAACCTAAAAGTACAGGGGCAAAGGATGCTCGTGTGAGAAGTTAAACTCTTCCTAGCCAAGACAAATGTCTTCAACTAAACTGAGTCACAGGAAATTGAAAGTTTATTAAGGTGTGTGAATTGGATTTCAGGGATGGGACCTTGTGCTCACCTGTGGGAGACCGCAGACTTGCCTTCTTGAAAGATAATCGATTTAATATACCAAAACTCTTGGAATTGATTGGGTGAACTGCATGACTTTGTTACATGAGTAATGCTGCAGAATGCAATGAGTCATAAGTAAAAAAAATTACTGATACATAAGTTAAAGATGCCTTTAAAAAATAAGTTCAATTGAAGTCCCATGGTTTTAATAACAGTAGTGAAAACTTTGCAGACTACTTCAAGCTTGGATTTTGTACTTTAAAAATGCCCATTACTAACTTAGTAAAGAACTGACCTAAGGTATACACTTTGTATATGCAGTTTTAAACTTGTTACAGATTTTTATATAGTGCATACATGACTTTGTACAGTGGTATCATTAATTTTTCCATTACTTTAGTTTTATGCAGCTTTTAAGGGGAAGCAGAAGTAAACCAAATGAGATTATGCTGCAAGTGACACATGAATATATTGTACTACTGTAGACAAATTCTGGGATGTATATGGTGTCTGAAGTTGTACTACATGGGATTAGTACTTAAATCCAAATACATGGCAAATTCTTGCATCTGTGTGGGGGTGCATACAGACTCCATAACTTCACTCTGCATGTAACAACCTTAATTGTCTTTCATCAGAGCAGACTCTCAAAAGCATGCAAGTTAAGGTATATTTCAGTTTCATTATAAATTGCCCACCTGTAGATACTGCTTGTATTGTAATGGGAGTAGTTATTCAAGGAAAAGTCATTCCAGTGGCAAAACCTTAGTTTAGAATTTTCCTTTAAGGAAGAGAATGTTCCAGGTAAAGTATGACTAGGAGTATAAGCTCAGCAGTTTGGAGACAGCCATATTTACTGACAGCAAGCTACAATCAAAACCTTGTATCCAAATATGCTTTAATTCTGAGATTGACAAAAAGCCTAAATTCAGACTTCAGGAAACTAGTTTCTTTTTACAGCTTGGACAAAAAAACCCCACCAATATCTGGAAACCACAGCCTTTGGATCTAGTCTGCAGTTCTCTGTGGAGACCAGTTTGAAAATAAGCTTACTACTCACTGGTCATCACAGACTGAGTGTCCCATTACATGAGCTTAAGAACTGCACTAAAAAGACTTGTAAATTATTTTTTTCTCACGTGTTTAGTTTTGATAGTTTCATTTATCAGTGTCATATGAGTCTGCTGTAGACACTGCACTGGCAAGACAAGTAGCAAAATAATTTAGGAAGATTGAGGGAAACTTAAAACTTTTTACACTTTTTAAAAAAAGAAAATAAAGAACAATTATTGTAAAATAAGACAATTTACATCATAATTTTTATTTCCAAAGCTTGGATTGATATCAAATTCATGGCACATGAAAGAAACAGAACAGCAAATCTAGATAAGTTGACATGTTTAACAGTTATTGCCAAATATGGATTATCATGATTTTTACACCAAACATGACGCATTGCAGCCACTTGACATAGAAAACCTTTGCTCTGAACTCTGCATTCAGGTCCTGCTGCACTAAATATGCCATAGAAAAGCTGCAGAGTCCAAAGATGCATTATACCTCACTAACGTATTCTGATCTAGTGTTGCTTAGATGTTATCAGACAAGTATACAGTTAGAAAATGAGACAGTTATAAGGAAAAAAAGTATACAGTAATTCAAAAGCTTATACATGTCAGCTTTAAAGCATGCTAATTAACTTGTTAAAGTGACCCATCAAAACTGGGTATTTTCCAAGCACCCTTTAATTCAGGATGTGTATTTCAATCCCTGCATGTCTCTGCAACAAAAGAAGACAAGAAATTCCTGGTGCAACAGTCAGCTGAGCAAGCTTTCAGTTGGTAGGTCAGTTCCAGCTGGGCCTACCATGTTTTGCCATGTAATAACATAAGTATCGAGCAGAAAATCTGTATCAATGGTGGAAAGACTTGGAGCTTCCAATACTTGATATTTTCTAAATTTGTAAATAGTTGGTTCTCTCTGAAGCTAATTCCTTCTTTTTGAGATATCATTCAGTAGATAAACATGCCACAAGCACTTAACCAGCCAAAAACACTGAAAAGATTCTGGATATATTTTTAAGAAATGCATAAAATGTACTGTGAAATAATCCTTGCTGGTAGCATTTAGAAATCAAGCTAGCATATATTTCCTGTGTATTATGTGATCAGCAAATCACATTTCAGATGTAAATCTCATTGTCGCTGGATTTTTTCTTATGGAATAATCTTTTTTTTTTTTTTTCCCCTAGTAAACTCCTGGTTAGTGAAAATCCTATGAAATGTTCCATACTCTGTAGTCAGGGGCAGGAGGAAAGTCCTTAGAGCTGTGTGGGATCCCCATAGATCTGGAATTCTTTGATATTTTCTATGGATCATCTTCTCACACCAATACAGGCATAGTCTTTAGTTCTTATAAAATAAGAAGCACTTCTGTTTTCTAGTGTAGAATGGCATGGTTGCTTGTTTCAACTGTTTTCAGGGCCTGTAAAACAAACCCAGACATTTTATTGTAGTTCATAGTTAACCGAATGTGATCTTTATGGGATTTTTTCCTTGCTCTCCTTGCCTTTCCTGTCACCGCTTTATTTCTCCTCCCAGTTCATATTTTGCTTTCTCGTAATGCTGGGTGAATAGTATTTGTTAAATGAAGTGTGGTTTTCTTACTACTTTGGAGTTTGTAAAGCACTTTTGTTTTGTATGGCACCTTTTTCAAGGCCAGGTTGGATGGGGCTCTGAGCAACCTGATCTAGTGGGGGATGTCCCTGCTCCTTGCAGGGGGGTTGGACTAGATGACCTTTGAAGGTCCCTTCCAACCCTAACCATTCTATGATTCTATGATTCTAATGAATCTTGTTGGTATCAAAGAAGCTTTCACAAATGTCCAGAGTAGTAAGATTGCTTGTCAATGTTCTCATGTTATCCAGCACTTCCAGAAGTTGGTCCTGTAATACTTTGCTGTGAATTTTATCTCTGTGCAGTAGAGTAATCCAAACCCCATGCGCCTGATGAATATTACAATAGCATGCATGCAGTATCTGGCAAAGTTTTCTGAAGCATATGAGGGGGTTTAGATCACCCACATCACAATGGCAGCTCTTGCTGAATCCATAGGCACTGTATAACATGAAAATATTTTGTCAAATAGAAGTATTAGAAATTTCCAAAGTGATTCCTGTCACCTTGCTCAGAGGATGATGCTTGTTTGAAAAGCCTGATTAGCAATTTACTTACGAGTACCTGCCTGACATCTTCCTTACAACAGCGATGATTATTCCTGCAAGAATTCCGACTGCGACTATGATTCCAATAATTATTCCAACCAGTGCAATTGTTTCCAGACCACCTGAAAGAGGAAATTGGGAATATTAGCGTTGTTAAGAGGCTACTGATAGAGCTGACACTCTTCTGCTGCATCCCATTCCTTGGGGCAAAATTTCCATGTATCTTGTGAGCTCTGAAGTGGGTTTGGTAGATTCAGCAGGGTTATTTGTAGCCTGCAAGTGTGCAGGTGGGCTCTGTGCAGATGTAGCTATGGAGATGGTAATTGGGTGGACTTGAGGAGGCACATCAGGGAGCAGGTCGTGGCTCCTTCCAAACCTTTTGTTTAAGAATAGCATGGCCATAGCTAGTGGCTTCTAGAAGGGTACTGCCTGCCAGTTAAGTTCTCCCTTGTCTTTATAAGCAATTCTTTTGTTTAATACCTTTTTCAGTTTTCTCTGGCTCCCCACTCAGTCCACCTGTAAAGCCAGAAAGAGAATAATTACTTAATTACTCTGTTTTGTGTGGAGTTTTGCATCCTAAATGATAATGCCATATCCAAGGAAAACTTCAATCAACTATATCACAAGGGTTTGAGAGCTGTGTTCTAGGTTGGTTTTTGATAGGCAGTGAGCAAATTAAATGCTTGAGAGAGAATGAGTGCAAAGAACTCTGAAGTAACAGAAATAAATTAAAATATAAGGGACTGATTATGATCTTAATATATATTAGTGAAACTTAAGTCTGATCCCATTAAGATCAATAACAATATAACTCGTATAAAATAATTGTGATTTAAGATTGAAATCAGGTTTTAATTGTCTGAGATAGTTTTATGCTAATGAAATTTTGCCTTGCTGTCAGTGCATTTGCTGAACTGTTCTTTGTCTGTAAAAGCTTTTTGTCAGTTTAAAAGTTCAAGTTCCTTATTTCAATTTTTGTGTATGGAAGATTGTATAAAATCTGTTCAGTAGACTACTTTAATTCTGGAATTGATTTTATAGACAAAAGGGGTCTACCCTCTCAGAAGAGACAAGCAGGCTGGCAAAGGAGTTAACAGCACATACAATTTTTAAACAAATGTGTGTGCTTTATTGAGGGATATGAAACTGTTTGTTTATAGCTGTTATCCACAGGTAATTGGCTTAGGCTACTTAGGGGAGAAGTATCAAATAATATCTGTACTACAGGACTTTGCAGAAATACAACTCCCACCAGGTTTGATTTGACCCTGTTTCAAAGCAAAGCCTATGTGCTAAAAACAGACTGACTTGAAATGTGATTGACAGATTGCCATTCATGTGAATTAAGTTTATCACTTATCTATTCTGACAGGTGAATCCAACACATTTGTGAGCCTCACAGACTTTGAGTATTTATGATCTGAGTTTGCACTTGAGGTGAGCGCACTGAGCAACTGTTGGCAACAGCTACTACTGTTCACATAACGTGGAGAAACCATTCTTCATTTATTTAGACACTGCTACATTTGCATTTAGTTATCAAAAGTTAGTCTAGAAACAAAAAGACCTTTTATTGCTCATCTGACCATTATAAAATGAGATTCATTAAACTTCAGAGAGTTATTGCCTGTCTTGGGGTAGAACTGGCAATGCACTGGCAAACAAAATGGTACAGCTACTTATTCCTTTTGTCAGCACACGTCTGTTATGAAGTGACGATGATGAGTGATTATTAAGAAAAAAGAAAAAACAACTTTTCCCTTTCAAAAATCAACAGTGCGACCTTTGAGAACACCTTAAACTTGGTATTTGAATTTTCCATATATTGTTTAGTAGATGGCAGTAGAATTTGGATAGAATACAATAGAAATGAAAGACTTCTTACCATCAACATTTTCTGTGTTAGTTTCGTAACCAGTAGAATTATCACTGTTGTCGGCTGGGGCAAATGCACTTTCTGTGGTCATTAGTTGTCCAAACTGCATGAGATTGGTTACATTGTGTAGTCTTGTGGGCAGCTACAAGAATCGAGGGGAAAAAGAGGGAAAAGAAAGCTTCAGTACATTCAATCTACGTAAGCATTTAAATTTCCTAGTCTGTCAGGTGCCCTGTGGATGCTTTTTTAGCTATCACCTGTCATCTTTGACTTGTGTATGGTGACAAAAACCGCAAAGTAAGATGATTTGTCTTCCCTGCTAGAGGCTTCCCAGATCAGATGACCTCTCAGTAGACTACAAAAGCTGCAGGAGAGGACTGCAGAATATTGCAGATGTGCCTCTTTTCATTCTTTTCATTTGCCTTTTTTTTTTTACACTAGTTTCAGTTTGGTTTCACTGAAGCTGATGGAGAGACACTGAATTAGAAGAGGCAAAGGACAGTGAATAAGCGGGTTATGAACACTTTGTGCAGTACAGAGGAACTGGCAAAAACATTTTCAGCTTTGTCACCTTCAACCTGATTGCTTGCGAAGCAAGAGCACTGGTATTAGATTTTGTTAGAACTCAAGGTTATTCTTCATAATTTATAATGATTATTCAAAATTGAAGCCACAAGACAATACCAGGAATATGAAATCAGGGTAACCTAAAGGAACCTTTATTTAGGATGATACTCACCAGGGTTGGTAATTCTTCAAATTCTGTGTCATTTCTGTCTCTGAAATCAATTGTTGCACTTTCTTCTCCTTCTAGAACTGAGCTTGCTGGATAAAATTTTAGAAAAATTAGTTACAATTTTTCTTGGTAGTCACATGTTCTGGCTACTTTGACATACAGACTGTTAAACACGAGATCTGTGTAGTGTTCTATCTCCCCACCCCTGTGCACTTAGGTTTGCAAAATTATTTGGATTGACTTGGCATTCTACTATACTCTCGTACAAAGCTGTAGGACAAAGAGCCTAAGTAAACATCGCCTAAGCCTGGCACAACCTTGAAACACATTGGTTACTAAACACTTTGTCCAAGAAAAGATTTCTTTATTTTAAGAAAAAAAAAAATCCCTCTCCCCCTCAGGTGGATGCAACTACTCCAGATCTCTAAGCGTTAGCTTATGTATTTGGACAAGTTACTTCTAGCATCTTCCATTTTCTAAAATAGTAAGAGCTTTCTCCCAACTTTCAGCTCAGTCCCAGCTGCAGCCTTTATTTTTAGAACTATCATTAATGTTTATGGGGGTAGCTATAGTTTAGAAAATATTCCTACCCAAATCTATTCAGAGATGTTTCTAAAGTTGCAAGCCTTACTTGCCATAATTTGAATTTTTTTAGGTAACAATGTAAGGTCTCACTTTTTATTCTAGACCTATGTATGTCATCTGTGCTCTTTGGTATAATGGATTTTTAAATTTTGGCTCACAACAATGCTGCTTCTTTACAAATACAGTCAAACTTCATCAACAGGAAGAAAGAGATGGAACAAGGTACAACACAGGAGAAGGGCATAAAGAAATGGCAGTCTAAAGAAAATGTAGACAACATAGGTATCATTTGATCAAGTTTCATGATGATTGCTAAAACCGTGACCATACGCAGTGTGATGTTAATGTAGTGTGCTGTCTCTTAGGAGTTTCTGATTCACCATAATCACAAAGCTAGGCGAGGCTGCTTGTTATGCTGCTGCCTGCGGCATAAGAGTTCTGCTAATTCCAGATACCAGTGTTTAAATTTAAAGCAAAGAGCTAATAATAGACATTGTCCTGAGCAAAAACTTTGGGGAAAAAAAAACTTAGAACTTCTGGAAAGTTCTTTCTTGGATTTAAATGTTGCATCTAACTTCTGTTTATTTCAGCAGAGCAAAAGTTAGTCCAAGCATTTTCAAATCCAGTTTATACTTTTTCAGCATAATACTGAGTTATTGCTAGGAAATACTGCAGTGACAGCTGAAGGTTATGTGAATAAGAGCCACGTTAATTCTCCTGAGAAAAGCAGAGAAGTTTTAGGACTGTTGGAGAAAACCCTGGATGCTCACACATCATTTGCCTATGATGTGTGTAAGGCAACAATTGTTAGCTGCTAACAGGTTAATTATGAACAAAGAATACCTAATCCTTTTTGCCTTTGCAAGATAGTTTAATACCTCTGTAATCTGGTAAATAGTAAGATTAGTAGTGCTATGTAGTGATCTCTTTGGGGAGGAGGACAGCTATTCATATTAGTTATTTAAAAGCAGAGATTTACTGTGCTATTTGAATAATTTATGTAAGAGAAATATTCATGGCCTGTTTGTTTTATTAACTCTCAACACCGTTTCTGCTACTTTCATCTTTTTTTGAGTGACCTAAAAACATTCTTATCTCTTCTGCACTTGAAGTTTCACTATTTCTGAATTGTTAGACTAGTTCCACATAGTAAGACTGTTTCTTTTGAAAGGTTTCAGTACTGCTAAATGTACCTGGCTTGTGTTGTATAAATATAGAGGCAAGTAAACAGTTTTTGTCCTGTGAAATCAGAAGGAATGCGCCATTTTGCTCAATATCAGCCAAAAATTGAAAAATGCACAGAATCACTTTGGATCAGCTGTGCATATATCACTTGGAACTATTTTTCTTTGAGTTCCATTTAACTTTTGTCACTTTTAACAACCCCTTTCAAAATAAAAGCATTATTTCAAATGACAAAGCCAATATTTAATTTTGAAATTAGTGGGAGAAAAAAAATGCACTGGCACTTCAAAGGAAATTTTTCATATAGAGGATGAATGATTTGACCTTGGGGAAAAAAATGTCTCTGGTTTTTCTTGAAACTCTCATCTGAATTCTACTGGAAACTTACAAATATTTTTACTTGCTCCCAAAACTCATTTTTGAACCAAACTAAGATTTTCTCATCCACCTCTAGCAATGTGAGACTGATGGCTTTGTCCTATTGCCAAGAGACTAAACACTGATCTAAACTTAGATTTCTAATTCCATGTTTACTCAAGTAAATAGAATTTTATATTTTTATACTTTTATAAGCCTGAATACAGATACACTTTCTATTTGAGAGCCAAAAGTGTCTGCAAGTAGTGCTTTAGGCACTAAGATGAAGAAAGTATGTTCATATTATGCCAACATGAGGCCTAATATAGTGGCTAATTAAGCCAGCCAGTCTCCCCAAAATCCATGGAAAGACTGGAACAGGCCACGGTAAATTATATTTCTAAGTTAGGTGGTAAAAACAATGTTTTGGTTAATTTTGATTGAGAATACCCCAGGTGAGCAGCCTTGAAAATTGCTGTTGAGATAGCATAAAGGGGGCTTGACTTTATTGTATGTAGATTTAGCCACCTTCTAGAGAGCAGGGTATTTTAAGATATGGCACTACTTTACAGTACTTAATTTTTGCTTATAAAGTAGTGTTTTCCAAGTACAGTATTGGGATTATGCTATGTAAATGTTAAAGGTAAAGAAAGAAATGGCAATAGAGCTCAACAAGAATTGTGTGTGGATCAGTGTACTGTGCAATCCCATTGGAACTGAAAAAACATCCTTTATTCACTAGTTACAAAATAAACACAGATGGAGAAAATGAATTACCAGAGGAAAAACCCCAAGTAGAAAGTGAAATAAGTTTTGTATGTTAACAACAAGCAGCTTATTCAGAGAAGAATTACTTGAGAGTGGAGGCAGGCAGGGAAAGTGTCGCAGAACAAAGGTGTAGAGAATTAGTTAATGCCACAAAGAAACATGAAAATTATTTATTTCTGTGATAGTTACTGCAGATTCTTGGCAATGAGTGACTGTAGAAAATCTATTTTGGTGCATGTGCCCTCTGTGCGCAATGATTGACAAAAGGAGGTGGCCCAGATTAATCTTGCCTAATTTTAGGTTCTTAATAAAGGTGCCTAAATAAGATGTCTGCTTGCCCTTATCTTCTAGAGTCTGGAGGGAAAGACAAATACTTCCAGAAGGGTAATTAATATCTCCTGAGATTTGGGTCATGCTTGCTAGTGTTACTTTTCCTTAACTGTTAAGGGAAACTAGAATAATAGGGCTCCCTTACTAACTTCCAAAAGCTTCCAGATAGAACTGATTCCTGTCAGTGTGGAGGTCTTGTCCTGCCTGATCCAATCTGCGTAATGCTGTGTCCAAGCTGAGGTGCTGTGTTTGCTGGAGAATGGTCCCCACTGCCAGCTTTGTTGTCCTGGACAGCGGAGGTGCTCTGGGTGGCAGTTAAGCAGACGCTGCTGAACTATGCCCAAAAGACTGGGAGGTAATTTGTTACCAGTGTGCTGCATTTGTAGGAAGGGCTATTTGATGCTAGACAACTCTTTGTCAGAGAAAGTCATAATAAAGTAAAAAGATTTAAATGAAATTGAGATAAACTATTGGACTCAAAACTTCTTTTCCTGTACCCAGTACAAGGCATATAAACCACTGACATCAAAGAGAATGTGAAGGGGATGTGAGGGTGCATGTGCTCTAGTGATTTGTTGGTTTCATCCAGTGTGGGCCAAATGTAGCAAGAGCCATAGGGCTAAGTAGTGCTTCTGCATGTGTTCTTAATATTGTCTTGGAGGAGGCTGTAAATAAAAACATTGCCTCACAGTGCTATGACTGTCTCCAACTAGCACCATGGCCTCTTCTGTTTGCAGCTATATGTTGCTGCAGATGTAAATTAATCATTGCATCTCGTTCTGCCAGAGTTCCAGCTGGGTGCATTTCAGTTCAAAGTCCCCAGCTGCTATCAAGCCGCAGCTTCTCACACCAGGAGAAAATCTGATGTCTTTAAAAGTTTAATACTGCTTTGAAAACATCCCATGGTTAGGCATCCCATGACTGCTTAGGGGAAGATGAGCTCACTACTCATTGTTATGCATGAAGTGACAGTTTACTAGAAAAACCTCTTAGGGTTGCTTTCAAAGCACAGTGGTTGTGTTGGAAAGGAGTGAGTTGTAAAACTGTTGCTCGTTAGCATTTCTTTCAGGTACCTCCAAAACCAACAAAGATACTTTTGAAGATGAAAAATGTTGTAGGATCTTGTTTCTCTCCCAGCAGTCTGAATAAACCCAGACACCAGTGGGCAAAGGCAGTTGTGAGCCTGGATTTTAGCTTAGTCCTTGAAATAGGAAGCCCTCAAAACAGAGTGAGCTTCCATCTCTGTGGTAAGCGGCAGTAGGTAAAAATCGCTAACCCTAAAGGATTCCCTCTAGCAAAACCTGGAATAATCTTTATTGCTCAATGCTCCTTTGCTCCGATTGAAAAAAAAAAAAGCACCTTCAGTTATTTATAATGGCTAAAAAAATTAACTAGCATGTTAACTATTAAACAAAAGCTTTGCTCTTAAGTTTATTTTTATCTGTATCTTATCAATATCATATTTTGTCCTACCCAGCTGTGCTAGATAGGTGCTTTGTGGAGTACTGCTGTAGAAAAAAAGGGACAGAGTTGAGGGACTGGTTACTTGCGAGATACCACTTTTCTATTTGAGATATTGCAGAGCTACCTATCCAGAGCTGACCGTTCTTCAGTATCTGCTTCCTGAGCTGTTACAGAGCAAGTGGTGGTGTTTGAAGGACTCTGTGTTAGCCATCCTGTTTTGGCCATATTTTACCCAGTGTTTATGTCCTGATACAGGAATTCCCTTTCTGAGGAAGCAGTCATCCCTCACAGACCCGAACTTAATCGTGAGCAAAGTGAGTCTTAGTCAGTGTCTCATTATTGGAATCCATTTGGTTGTAGTTCAGTGGAAACTTTTATTCATGGTGGTGGAAGTTTAACAAAAATGTGTGATTTGATAAGGTACCTGCCTTTTGAATACATAAAGTCTCAGCAGCAGTTCTGTAGTTTTCAAATTTGTTATTTGACTTTATCCTCAATTGAAATGTATTCCACAGTCAGGTCCAAACCCTATCTCATCAGCTTAATTTTATCTGAAAGGAGTTTTCCATTATTGTTCTATAATTGCTTAAGCATTTGGGATTATGTAAAAAAAAATATAGGTGTGGGGGTTTTTTTTCTGGTGAAATGGTTCAACACTGCCAAATCCAGGCCACAGAATTTGTTTACTTTGAAAATTTGAGGTTTTGAAGAATATAATATAGTGGATTCTGGATTTTGGGCCTCTGCGCAGTTAAAATTTTCCAGACTCTGGAAAGGCAAGGAAGTTTCTTAATGAGAACTGAAATTCTCATTTGTACCTGTGACTCCTGCACAACTCCTGAGATCTGCAGTATCCTGAGAACTGTGTGCTTAGCTTGTTTGGGGCCACAGCACTGGCATTTTCTCTTTTTCTGTTAATTCTTTCTGGAAGTTGGAGTAGTGTATCATGCCATGATAAAGAAATGCCCTGGTATATCTTTGTGTCTAGACTTTTTGTTGTTCAGGAGAAAGTATGTGCTGTCTAAATCCTGAAGTGCTTACTGCAGTTTCCTAACACAGACAGCTTTCCATTATATAATGAAGGAAGCTGGATGACAGAATTCTGTAACTTTGGAAGGTATCTGCCAGTTGAAAAACGGTCCTGATGCACCAGGAAGGATTTAGTTCAGCCTTATTTGGAGTATAACTGAGTTCAGGTATTCTGTGAGCTCATGATGACAGTGTTTTGCTGAATTGTCAGAAACATTTCCTTTGGTCACCACACCCTACTACAGATGGTTTCTATTGCTGCAGCTGGCTTAGCCAAAGGAACAAAGCCAGAGTGAAAATCTACAGTGCCAAGTGGCAAAGAACCACTCGTCTGCTTCTGAAGTAACTCACACATCTTCTGACTGTTACAATATTCTACATTGCCTGTATATAGAATAGCCACAGAAAAGCAAAACAAAATATATTTTAACTGGGCAGACATAGAGAAAAACAACTGCTCTTCCAGTGTGTGCTATATGTATATGACCCACAACCAAAGTTACGAAACAAAGCCACAAGAGGAAAAGGTGGTAACTTACTCAGCTTTCTCTTATGCATGATAAAATCAGCCACAGAGCTGTGGGCATCAAGAAGAGACTATTTAACTCCATTACAGGACATTCCTTTAAAATATTCCTTGCAAAACCAGAGATGAGTCTTCTAAGGTTTATTCTTTTAATAAAGCTGGTGTGTCGATCTCTGATTTCTTGTCTGGTAAGTGCACTGACCTCGGAATTACTACCCCATGAATGCAGGATAAAACCACTTTCTTATTGATATTTGCTGCCCCGTGACCCTGTATCAACTGTTTGTAGTCTTACTAGCAATTTCCTGGTTTTCTGTGAGCAGTAAGGGCTTGATTGGGGCAACAAGACTGGAGCTGTGATCAAGGTGTAAGTCTCTTTTGCATCATTCTGTAAGTGGCATGTAAAACTGCAGCATGACAGTACTGGGTTTATCACTGCGCGACTGACAAGGAATGAGTGTTGGAGCTAAGATCGGAGAACAGTATAAAATTTTGTGTAATAGATCAGCAAATTTTGTGGTGTGCAGTAGAAAGCAGATAATCTATGAACAAATATTGGGATATGTAAATGCAGATGAAAGGAATTAAGAAATAACCTCTAATACAGTAATAAATTAATCTTTTAACTGAATCACTTCCTTCCCAAAACTCTGAGGCTGTAGCTGTATGCCCTTTCACAGCTGCCTTGAGGAAGGTTACTAACCCCTTGTATCTGCCAGCAGAACTGTTTGCATGATCATTTCTTAACTGATTTGTTTGAAATACGCATGCTCAACACTAACCGGAAAGTGGCTAGGCTTTAATTTTGTTCATGCGAAGATTTTTGGCTAGCTGCTTTATACTGCCACACAGCAAGCAAGATCTATCCAAATGTTTAGTCTGACTTTCATATTAACTAATATTGCACTAGCTAATATTTGAATGTGTTTCATAGTGATAAAAACATTTTAATACGCATTTGGAATTAAGTGTGCCCCCTTTACAGATTTAGCAGAGCTCATACACTTCTCAAGCCCTCCTAAGATGATCTGTTTGCCTGAAATGGTGTACACAGCTGAATTGTGCCCTCACAAAGGATTATTCTGATGCAATTTATGCTGGATGTTGTAGTGTTTGTAATCAACAAATACAAAGATGGAAAAACATGAGGAAGTCATAAAGCAACATGAGAATGTGCACAGTACCACAGTTTCTACTCCTTTGAGAGTCTTTGGCCAGGCTTCTGAGACAGCAAGTTGGAAATTTCTCTTGCTTTTCTCATTTGTTTCTCTTTAGAACATCCCAACATACCTATATTCCCAATTGTACATCTTTTTCTGAAATGCTGTGTTAGATGTTGTGCACCATGCAGCTATGTGAGCTTCGCTGCAGCGTTATTTCAAACTGAGCGTGTGCACGCAGATCAGAGGAGGCCCTTTTAGAGGCTGCTTGGCTGCAGCGTGGATCTGGCAGCGTTTGGGTTTCATCCTGTAGTCCCTGACCACATCCAGACAAAAAGCAAACAAACCAACAAAACAAACGTGCATCTGAGACAGACCATATGTTAGAGCTGGGCAAACAGTAGTCATTTCTGTGGTAGGCATGTATGTATGGCTTGCCTCAAATGACACAAGGAGGAAACACTATGTGCTTCTGTCAGAGCCCAACAGCTTGCATGCTGTGGGCTATCCTTCCTTTACTGCTTTTTATTATCTGTTAAAATGCTTTTTATCTCTCTAGGTTCTCAGCTGCTTATTTTTGCAGATGACTTGCTAGTACAAGAGCTGGGGTAAATGCATGGGTTCAGTGGAAGCTGTTGATTTACAGGAGCTGAGAACCTGGCCTCTGTTTCCAGTGTTCACTGTGCAGCCTGAGTTAATGAAAGGTCTGCTTGTGAGCTTTTAAATATAACTATTTCCTTTGCTTGTAAAGTTACACAGATCCAAAACCTAATACAGAGATACAGATGGGCAAGCCTCTGCTTTCCCAATGATGACAGAACAAATTTTAGCTGTTCTCTGCTGGCCTTTACTAAGACACCGTGAAATACTGACTCGCTGATTTGCAGACTCACTAATCGAGATCCAGGGAGATGTTTTTCTCCTCCTTGTGATAATTAAATTTGGGGTATTGGAAATATAGAGCTAGATTCATGTCATGCTTCTGTAGTTTACAAGAGTAAATGAGGACACAACTGCACTCATCGTTCACTCTGCAGCCACATTCAGAGCGAAAGGTTTCGTCGCACTAGAAGAAAACTGAGTTGCTTCTGGAGTCACATGTAGCTGTTTGTTTTGATTGTTCGCATTTATTTACTACCAGCAGTTACAGAGTTCGTTTTTCAGAAGAGTTGAGTTGTCTGACTTTATAATTTAGTTTTGCCACTAAACTGGCAACAGAGTTTGGGTAAATCAAGATACTTTTTAAAAAAATCCTTTTTTGTGACTTTTGTCAATTCTGCTTTTTATGATTTTGGAAAACAGAAAATGTTTGTCTTTCATGGTTGACTGTAGACTTCCATTTCCTTTCTTAGCATATAAACACTTTTCATCTGAATTGTCCTGTCCAAGTGCTTACTTTGAGTCCAAAGCAAATGTAAAGTACCATGACCTAGTGTAAACCTGTTTAATTTTGAGCCTTGCATAAGGAGTTATAATCTAGTATTTGCCTCTAGGTGAGATCAGACACGTGGACTGTTGATACAGCTCAAGGGACGTGTGGTAACTTGCTTAATGATCATGTTAATTTTTGTTCATGTTATGTGACAGCCAATCGAGTAATCTTCTCTGCGATGATACTTGCACCATGGGAAAGGTTTCAAATTAGGAAATGTGTTGCCTCTGTAAAGCACTGATTTGAATGCTTCTGCTTTTAGTTGTTTGATTAATGCTGTGCCCAGAAAAATTTTAGGCCAACTTCCATTTTTATTAGTTTGGTCTGGTCCTGTGTGCTATGATTTGCTTGAGTTTTTATATGCTGGACAGGATCACAGAAGGGCAAATACAGATCTGCTAATCATTCAATAGGAAATGCTTTAGTCTAAAAATGCACCAGCTTGTACAGGTGCTCAAGGCTGTAAGGAAGATAATGTACTTGGCTGTTTCAGTCAGGATTTAAACTGTGAACAGATAAGACAAACAGAGCACGTGTGAATGTATTGTAAGTAGATAGTGATGTAAGATTTCTTACTAGGTTTTCTTTCTATTTTTTTCTGATTTCTGCCACTAATTTGGAAGCTCACATATGAAGAGCGAAATCAATTAATAAGTTAATTATCTTCTCCTCCTCCACATCAGTATTGTGGTTTATGCTTTTACAGCTTTGTTGTGTCTTGCTTTATGTGACCCAATTAAAGGAGCTTTTATTGTTTCTTTTGGAAACCATGTTGCTGACTGGGCCCAAATACTCCTGTTAAGAATAGCACAAATACAGGAAATTTTAACAGAAATCTTAATTCATTTTTAACTTCCTAGTGTTAGATGTAATTTGCATGTTCTCCGTGAGCAAAGATTGAGCATTTGACTTCTCCCTTAAGTTTCATAGGTTCCAAATGAAATGTGGTTCATAGGTTGGCTGATGGTCCTGTTACTGGGTCAGTGGTAACTGCTGTTTTTCATCACATTTCTGGTACACAGTTGTCCTGAAATGGTTTCTGTGCCTCTAGCTTTTTCATAAAGTTGCAGCAACTCAAAGACAGCAGATACTAATGAAACTACTCAAGTTGTGAATCGCTATCTGGAAGGGGAAAAATGCTGTGCTTACAACTAGGATAAACAGCACAGAATTCAATTTATCTGGCAATTCAAGGAGGAATTTAGAACCAATAATAATCCTTTTGGAAAGATGCTTTCTAATCGAAACAAACCTGCTTTTCTTGACTCAGTCTCAGTCCAGAAAATGGAGCGCCTAAATATCACGAAAGAGTATCTGCAGATTTATTTGTGGCCTGATCAGGATTAAGAGGTATCAGAGACTGATAAGGAAACTTTTTTCTCTAAAACCCTCAGGCCAAATTGTCTACTCCAGAGGTTCAGGTACCCGAATATACCCGCTCCACCCAGTACTATACTAGCCAAAAAAATTCTCAATCTTCACTGTCAGTGCAGTCACAGATTGCTGAAGGAGGCATTGTCATTTTAAGTCTGTTCTAACTTAAAATTGCTGATGGTTATCGGTAAACAGCAGTGATACACATGCTAAATATTTGGGACTTGCTTATTTTATGTCTGGAGGTTTTCTCCTGCTATATCCTTTGGAAGTTGTCCTAAATTATTGGCCTCATGGGAAGAAAAAGTCATAAAACCTAAACACACACAGAAAGCCTTAAATACTGTAAACCATGTTCCAGATCCAGCTGTGGAGTTCACTGCAAACGATACTGGTAATAAAACAGAGGTAGCATCTTGCCAGGAGGAAATATTGACATTTTTCTTGCTAGTAGGGTTTCAACCTGATTGTTGCTGGACTCCTTCTCTGAGTTGAGAGAAAACGTGCTTAAAAATTCCCCAAAAGCCTTAAGATGAAAACCCCTTTTTCCTGTTATTCTGCTATCCTAGAAACCGCTTAAGGCCATTCTATAAAATGGTGGTGAGTTTTGCCTCATTTTTAATGGCTTTAAACTTTGGTACATCTAATATTGATGCTTTTTAAGGATAAGCTAGCTGGGTGAGCTGTACGTGCTTACCCTGGAGAAAGCCTAGAAAGCAGTATTTGGGGCTTGGCTAATATCTGTTGATTTTAGATTTTCTGTGAAATTTTGAAGCATAACTCCAAACTTTCAGCCTCATATTCCGACACACAGAACACCAGGAATTCCCATTAGAAGTTTCAAGCCAACATCCATGCATACTGTTTATTGATATAGCTCCATTATTTCCAGCAGAATGATACTGACTGTCACCAGGCCAAAAGCAGGTCATATCTTTCAGTTAGGGTTGCCAAATCCAAGTCAGACAAGTAGATTTGTGCTTTGGAAGACCAGTGGGTTGAGTTTCAGGTTATTGTTCTCGGAGCACTAGTGCTTGGAACATGTTCCATAGCAACAGTAGCTGTATTTCACCACTGCACCATATGTTCTGTTTGCGCATACATCGTACATCAGGCACACTGCCTGATGGCTAATTCATTCATAATGAGTCAAATACTGTGCAGAAAGACTAAATTTGAATGTGATGTTCCTGGAATCACGTACTGATCAGGGTAATTCTGGTTTACTGTTAATAAATCACTCTTCTCCTTTAGCTGTAAAAAGACTTAAACATCTTTTTTTTTAGCTAAAACTGTATATTGTGTTTTTCTTATAAAATTCAAATGAAATAGTTTGCCAAATAAACTTTTTCTGAGTAGATATGTAACACTTTTTTCAAATTTGTCTTAGGTAATGATTCTTCCTGGCTTAGTTTCCCTCACTGGTATATATTGCTTATGGCTACATTAGTATTAGCAAAACCCTGCATGAGGCTCAAATTCTAAGCTGTTGTAATGCCTCTAAGTACAGAAATGAACCTCTTGAATGGAAAGATTTAGAAGTTATTTTCATAGAGAGTTTCACCACCTAAATGTCAGTTACAACTGAATTATTGCTTGCAGTCTCCATTGCACACATTACAGTGAAACTGGAGACGCTTCCAAGAGCTGTTGGTGCCTTCCCTGACTCTTGTACCATTCTCCTTCCCTCACACAGACACACACACAGAAAATTCTTTTCTAATAGACCATAACTCAGCCCATCTGAAAACTGTTGATGTTTCTTTCCTGATTGCAGCCACAGTAGATGCTTAGTAATAGCTTAAGAATTCAAAATAAAGTTTTATAAACAGGACAGAGCAACTGTATTGCCTGTTAGTAAGCACACAAAGCGTTAAATGACAGGAAATGACTGGAAATAACTTTAACCAAAGTTTCTTACCTTCTTCAGCAAGTGCTATGAAAGGCATGCTCCCTAGAACGAAGATGAAGAATTGAACTTTAATAAACATCTTTGATCTGCTTAGAGAATAGCTTTCCAATCCTGAGACCAGATGGATTCAAATTCTGATCAAGTTTTTTAGAGACAGAGAACTGAGATCACAAAAATCACTGCAAAAAAAATACTTTGATATTCCAAATGTTCCTGTAAGTGCTGTAGTCTACAGCGGGAAGGTTTACTCTGATAACTGTACAGCTAAAGAAAACTGAGTGGAGTCAGCATTATTTTCTTTAGCCAAGGGGTGGGAGCATGCCTAAGGTGGTCCTCAAAGAAGAGCCAGGCCCGCCCTCTGCGCTCTGTTTGGTCAGTACCAAAATTATGATCTCAGCCCAGGTTTAAAGTTACAGGAGCCGTTGCGGCTTCCAGAAGACTTTTATTTAGCAAAGGGGGAAAGGGTATTTGGGCAGAGCGAGGTGTTCAGGGAGTTCCCTCCCTTCTGCAAACTGGCCTTAAAAAATATTTAAGGAACAACACTAAGGATATTTTTCCTGTTATTTCCAGCAGTGAACTGATGGTTTTTTAATTTCAAAGTGAGCCCTCATGTTTATCTGAGCAAGTGTGGTAGTGAATGTGCATTTAGGGATACTGAAATAGTCTTAGGATAGGTTATTTAATTCTGCAGTAAATACTGTCTGAATTTTTCTGCATGTCTAAGTATCTCTCAGCTTGTGTCCTCAAGTGACATCCTAGCTGTACTCTAGCATTTCTCTGCCCACAGACTTGCTGGCCCCAGTGTGCTAATATCACCCTACAGAGATGGAGGGTTTTTTCTTTTTTGACTGTAACTCTTAGTAGTACAGCTGTACGCTGGTCTCTGCGAGGCTGGTTGCCTTTCTGTTGTATGTTTTTGCACATCAGCGTTGTGTGGCGTGTACGCAAGACTAGATTAACACTATACCAACATCTGTAACGTTCCTATTGTTGCAGGTAATGTTGTTAGACGGGGACTGGGGCTGAAACAGGACTTGGGGAGCACTAGTTTATATTAATCCTTTCCTGAATCTTCCTTTGTAATAACCTACTGATTTACATTTACTTAGGAATGTGGTGAGTTTTCATCAGTGCTCACATGCAAACTACAGTGGGTCACATAGCTGACTTGAGGAACCATGCGACCTTCTCCCTCAGTTTCCTTACCTTGAAGTCTTGCTGTGCAAGGACATTGGACTCTGAAGCATAGATTTATTTCCTTTCTGTTGGCAGTTGTGGAGGAGGTAACCTCTGCAGAAAAGTGGGGCAGACTTGTGGGAGAGACTTTATCTTTTTTTTTAAAAACAAAACAAAACACATGGCTAGGTGGCTTTGCTCAGTGCATGCGAGTCAGAGCTGTCATTAAGATCCCACAACACTTTGTGCTGTAATGGGACAATGCAAGTCCCAGCGTAAGCAGTGACACAGTCACGCAAAGAGGGCTGCAGATAGGAAGTGCAACAGCTTCCTAGAGCTTTTCATTGCTTTTGAAAATGATAGACAAAGGAATTTGTTAGCTATAGATATAAATTATGGTGCTATAATTATGTTTGTATGGAAAAATCACTAGGAGAGTAGGATGAAAACAGGCAATGCTAGTGCAAAGAAACACAACAGGCAATATTGGCTTATTGTCTTTAGAAAACCAGTAAAATAAATATTCCCATGTACTAACTTTCAACATGTTTTGAATCTTAAAGTCTGGGCTTAATTATTCCTTGATAATGCTGCTTCAAATTTATTTGAAATAGTGCTTGCTTATTGGGAAATGCCACTCATGAAACTGAAATTTGCTAGGGGAGAATGTCAGTTTTTAATGAAAACTATTTTGAAAAATAGAAGCAGATCATTCTTTACCTTATCAGAATGGAGTGTTTGGATTTCTGTATTTTCAGAACTAAAAATTAATGTAGTACACTGTGAAAGACAAACTGGAAGAAACAGTGAATTTTAACATTAAAAAATTCTTATTAGGAACAGAAAGAAGGTATTTTTAGAATTTGATTCAATTTTCTTCAAAGGTACTCTGAAGACCTTTCATTTTTATGATTCTTCATATAAACAAATCTGTCTCAGGTTTAGGAATATGCCTTTCTAAAGAAGGATAAGTCATTTGCTGAATGAAATAATTTCTTCCTTTAAACTGTACCGTATTCTAGGTATAGAACGGGAGCTCTTGGGCCTTCAGGAATTGGAGATGTCCAAATTCCCGTGGCTACTTCAACACTTTTAAACATTTTTATTATAATTCCCAATAAGGAGTAGTTTCTCCTATACCAGCCTATTCCTCCTGCTCCAGCCTATTCCTCAAAGAAAAACCCTTTAGATAAATTTATTGAACTACGAAGGATTTAATAAAGTCAGCTTCTGTCACAGTATCGAAGTGCAACAAAAGGAAAGAAATTTGCCTGCGGATGCAAAACAAGTTAGTGAAAAAGATAGGAATGTCTTACTAATTGTCATCTTTGGATAAAATTGTTCCTTAAGGACACCAGGACAGGAGCTTGCCTTTTAGTGAGGACAGCATGTTGCTGAGTAAGGAGATTAAGGCTGGGAGCCATTGCTGAGCCCTCCAAATTAAAACATCAACAAAATTCTTTCAAAAGAGCCAAAATACCCTTGGGAGAGGGTATGGAGCCAGAGAGATGGGGAAGCAGTTGTTCTCTGAACTGTACCAAATTAAGGATTTTTTAAAATGAAACTATTCATTGCATTACAATTCTGTGAAGCTCTTGATTTTCTGAAAATGAAGGAGTTGTTCTAAGGTTCTGATTTGGCAATCTGTGTTCAAAGCAGCAGTTCATTGTGGTCTGTTTCAAGATAAGTGCATACCTATTTGTAAGCATGTCCTGGCTGACTGGTAGGGCGCTTGCGCATGTGCTCCAGTGCTGGAATGAAATGAAGTTTAGGTCCACGCGGAGATGTTGTCATTTGGTCGTCTTTGTTCTGGGCATGTTCTGACAATTTCCACAAATTGCCAGGATATGAGTGCATGGGTCACCTCCTCCCCCCCTTCCCCCCTGACAACTCTGTGTTTTTAATCACAGCAGTTTAAGGGAGGAGGTGCAAAGGGTCTAGAGTACAAGCAGCCTGTATGTTTTCATTTCATAATCTGTTTTCTGTCTGTATCAGTCACACAGCCTTGTGAGAGGCTTAGGCGCTCTCAGGTCAGTAAGAGCAAAGAATGAAACATGGCTAAGGGAGGAGAAAAATAGTGATTATATCCTGCCAAGCGTTACGCCTCAGCGGCAGAAGTCGTGTGGGATGATGTTTTCCCCTGAACCGGTCAATGTTGCAATATGAACCCGGGAGCTCCGAAGTCAATGGAAGACTCCCTGTTGCCACAAACAGGCGTTGAACTGGGCCTTAAACAGCAACTCCAGTATCGGCAAGGGCAGCCTTGCCACGCAGTCCGTGTAACTCTGCTAGGGTTTCCTTTCCCCGCAAGTGAACGTTATTATGAGCCAGAACATAGGACAAAGTGTGACAACCGACTCTGGGGACAATGCTGGTTTAATTTTTGGGGTAAATGGGCTGGAGAGAAGGGACTGATGTTAGAGCTCCAAGTGTAGCATGAATCTGTTAATTGTACTTAATCTCAGATGATAATTATTACTGTTTTCCTGAAATATCTCAGGAATTATTCTCATTTTCCCTACAGCTGTCTCTAAAACAGAAGGAATTATGTGCATCAAGGTCTAAACCTTTCAGGGCTGTATTACCAGAACTTATATTTGATTTTTTCATGTTTGGATTTTTTAGAAACATTTTGAGGACACCTGTGTGATCTAGGACTGATGTTCGGGAGTGCCAAGCATGCAGATCTCCTGTAAATTGTCGGAGTCTGTGCATGCTTGTCCCTTCTGCAAACCAAGACTTGTGTCTCAAACTGGACAGAAGATAATTTCTACAGTTTTTGGGTTACATATCAAGAAAGCTGCCTGAACATCAGTTATGAAAAATGCAACCTATGAATAGAATTTGCTTTCTATTTCCACTTCCAGAAGAATTTATTTTGTAGATGACACTCTGCTTGTGACTTATACAAGGTTTTCTAAGACTAAATCTGTTCTGTAAAGGATTCAAAAATTGAGATGGGCAATTCTATACAGCGTGATTTGCTGAAAGATTACCTCACAGTAAAGCAAAGCTGCCTCCTTGAAAGCAGGTAATGAAAAATTATAGCTATCATTCTGGGTCTCCTCTTCTTTCAAATAATAGAACAGTTCCTCAAACTGAATCGAGTGTTTTTGTATTTCAGTACCTGCCAAAAGGGGTGGGTTTGGCTGCAAAGGGAAAACAGGAAATGGCTTGAAGATTAATAAAGCTTGCAGAAAACAGTTTTTATGCTTCTGACCAAATATTGCAAGGCCCACAGCTGCCTCTGGGGTACAGAAACAGGAAATTCACCAACAGAAAGAGACAGTATCTTTTAGTTAGAGAGATTTGCAAAGGATATCATCAAACTGGATGTTTAATTTACACTTTTTGAGTGTATTTTTAGTGAAAGAGTAGGAAGGGAAAGTACAGGTTTACTTTCTATGTACTGGAGATGTTTTAAGCTAAGATTTCACTTGTACTGGAGACAGCTCTGTGGGAAGAGAAAGTCGAGCTGCACATTCCTGGAAAATTCTTTACTAAGTCAGAAGCCAGGACATTCAAATCTGTCACCGTGCTACAGTCTCTGACAACTTGTGGGACTTTGTGGGACAGCAGAGGGATAATTTGGATATTCCGCTTTCAAGAGATGAGACCTTTCTGTGGCCTTTTTATGTGTGTGTATAAAGCAAGAAGCCACCTGTATATGTACACGCTCAGTCTACATACTGGACTCTAAACTGAGAGGATGGATAGTTATGCTCCCATCTTATGGAATTATTTACATGGAAGTCAGATTCTTACAAGGCTTTTGCAGAAATATGGACCCTTGCTTCAGAAATGGCTTTTGCCTTCCCTTCCTCACAAATTGTTGAAGTCCATTGTATCTCTTAGTTGATTTGTGTAGGCTTTCAATAGCTGTGGCTTTGTGGTAGCTTTTGGTTTTGAGGCACTGCGCTTTTATTTTCTAACTTCTGGAAATGCATTTCATATGCAAGATCTGAGAATGCATATTAGCCTCTATTTAGCTTTTTAGATGGCCATCCAGAAGTTTGTCATCAGGCAGGTGTCAGGGACTGGGAGAACCAGAAGATGCTGCTTTCACCCTGTTTGTTTCAGGTGGCCTTTCCTGACTGACAGGGACACCGCTTTTGATGGGAAGTCAGACTCGCAGCAGATATAAGACAGAAGAAGAATTCACTGTTTGAAAAGTAAAATGTGTCCTAAAGGAAGGGATTGATATTAGTATTGACAAACTCAAATATTTGTTGTGCAGCTACTTTTAAGATAAACAACTATAAATCAAATCCTGTTGCTTGACCATCTGGGCTGCTGACTGTAGAATATTATGTGCACAGATGTGTGAGCAACCAGAGCTGTCAGATACAGAGAAGAGATTATTGAATCAGAAAACCGCAACAATGCTTGAAGTTAGAGATCTTCAGCTAGAATAGTACTGATATTTATCAGTCAGTTTTAGAGATGGGGCTAGATCTTCAGGTATATAACTCAGTTTCACCAAAATCAATATATACTAGTGTTCACAAACCAACGCTCCAATCCATGGGGTATCAAGGCAATGTAAAATATTTTGTGATCTGATAAATGGGCACATGCTGAGCCAGTGTCTCTGGGCTGTACAGCAGGCTGGTGAAGAGAGCGCAGTTCTGAAGCAGTCAGGTCGCATCCTACCCAGGAAATCCAGATGTAATGTATTGACTCTCAAAATAAACTGGTATTTTAGGGAAAAGTAAGCATCTACACTTGCAATAGTTCCACTTTAGATTTATGGGCAATTGTTCTTTGTGCAAGCTGCTTTTCTCCATGATGCCGTTTCAGTCAGTCCTGAAAAGACCTGGTTAAGATGGCCTGGAAGAGGGAAAGGGTGGAGAGGGCTACACAGTAGTTTTATGTAAGATGAGTTGATCTGTGTAAAATGTCGAGATTTTTCTATGATGTTTCAAAGTCTGTGGTTTGATGTTGAAGTGACTTCATTTCCTGCTTTTATGATTTCAAAGTTGAAATTTTTTTTTGTTTGTATTACTAAGGCTCTTCATTAGAAGCAGATTAATTTGGGCCATTTAACACAAAAGCATGAATTTTAATCTTTTTTTAATTGAGTAACACCATTGCCTACCTGAAGCAAAATACTGCTTTGAAGGGAGTAGGACACATTTGGTAGGTAGTCTACACTGCCTTTCTCAAGAGGATATCTGTGTTGGTTGTTTATAAAGACCCCTGGAGCAGAGCTGCTTTCTTGGTAAAGCTTTCTCCTGAGTGAAGTTCTCTGGGGGCATAGTCCTCAAAACAAATTTCACCGAATGCACCACGTTACCTACAGTGTAAGAGCTGATTGTAGGGACTGGACATGCTCCTGAGGACACGGGATTTCTGTCAGTGAGTACTTTATCCAGAAAAACTCTTTCCAGAGTCTGCCAGCAGTTGTTTCTACGTGACATATAATGGAGTGACTCAGAGTTAAATATGGAGTGCCCACTCTTTACTACTTTTAAACCTGTGGATGACCACCATGTATTTAACAAAAAATTATAAGGTTGACGTAGGCTTTCTTAGGTCAGGAGTGTTCTTGTAACTAGAACAGTTATATAAGGAAGGCAATGGAGCCAAAAGGGAGGAAAACACACACACATACTGTGTGTTCAGTCTCTCCTTTAGTACAGAATGGCTCTGTGAGTTTGTTTCTTAATACTTTGAAAGACTTTCGCTGCTTTTAGTTTGTTTATACAGATAAAGGAAATGTCTGTCATTAGGAATTGACATGTCCTCCTTTTTTGAAAATACACATTGTTTTAGCGCGCTGAAAATGCACCAAGAAATGTTGTAATCCTGACAACGTGACTGAGATCACACCTGCCTGGAATTTGAGCAGAACCCAGCACAGCTCCTGTGCTATTTGAAGCCATCCCAGGCGGGCTATCAGCGTCTGGGCGTCTTCAGCGTGGGGCAGGATTTGCCTGGGTTTACAAAGAGATGGGCAGAATGAGGCAGACACAGCATGTGGGTGCAGCCAGTTTTTCTGTAAATGAGTAATTGTCTCTTTGAATAAGTCTGGATGTGTTTTAGAAGAGAGGAAACGTACATGGATGAATAAATGAGAAATACTACCCCTATGAGATTCAGTAACAAAACTCCCATTTCAACTCTGATTTTAGGGAGGAATCGCATAGAAAAGAATGTGGTTTCTTTTCCTTTCTGTTTACAAAACATGTTCCCAAGAATGAGCAGCTTCATGAAGGAAATGCAAAGATGAACACAAGCTGGTGGAGGGAACAGTTGTGCTTCAGATGGCGGCAGAAACGCAGGCTGATTGTGGGGTGGGTGCTGAGGAATGTGGAGGAGTGAGCGCAGAGTGATGCTCTCCAGCGACCTTTTCTGACTCGGACACACTTCATATAATCTGCAAATGCTGTGAGTAAACAGAAAGAGACCATCGACATCGCTCTCTGCAGCCGCCAGAGGGAGAGGTCTGTTCGCAGGTACCGTTTGGTTTAAAATGCTCTGACTGCTGGATCCTCCACTTCCCTCGTCCCAGCGAGGAAACTGAGCGGAGAAACATGCTCCAGGCACGTAAGGTTTTGGGCTGCAGGGTTTTTTGCCACATCTGCAAGGAGCAGCAGGTTTCTCCACCCTGGCTATGTGTCCAAATGGGTATGAAAATACATGCTTCAGTGAAGGGTTTGGTGAGAGCGATAAGGCGTAGTGATCTTTCAGCAGTAGAAACTGTGGGTTTTCTTGAAGTGACAGCTGTTGTGGTGACCCCAGCTCACCTTCTGACTGGCAACCAAATCCAACAGCAGCAATTTGCAGAATTGTATTAAGGGGCAAAGCGAACCTCAAATGAAAGTAAAACCAAGCACTGAAATCAGGGGAGGGATCATGGATGTTTCAGCTATTTTGCAAAAATGAGGATTCATTCACATACTATTCCACTGACACGTAGCTGAATCATGTACTGTAATCTCTTAAAGTTAAATACTGAATTTAATAAAGGGTCTCAGCTGCAGCTGCTAATGCTTTCTCTAGGAGAAATATCAGACTAATAGCATGGTTTTACAAATATTTTTGCCAAGTGTTTATAATATTGGATTGTTTTCCTGAAAAACAAAGTAGCAAGTATCATAGCAAGGGAAACAAAAACAACAGATGATACCAAAAAAATCTAATGTATGTTCATTATAGTTACAACAATTATTAGATTCAGGGCTTGATTAGTCTCTGAACTACACTATAAATCATTTATGTCTGGATAAAATGAAATGATGACTTGAGAATGTGTAGATGGGTGGAGTCCCGGTCTGAGTGTAGAAGGTGGACCCAGAGGAATGCGATTAAACTGGAATTCACAAAGATAGACCTTATCTTTGCATTTCTTAAACCATTGCACGAGATCACTTTCTGTGCTGTTAGCTTGTCAATAATAACTCGAAGGAGAGAAGGGGAAAACAGTTGAAATGCAGGATTTTCCTCTCTAAGGGGTAAGTTAACTCATTATTTAAATTAGGAAATAAGTGTGTTATGCCTTGCTCTGTTTTTGCAACACCCATCTTGCATAAACTAATTGTAAGACACAAAGGGGAATGAGACAGTTGCTCTCTTGGAGGCCTGCTCACCATTTTAATAGGCCCAAGCCACCTACCTGTGTCTTCGGATCAAGGCGCTATTGTACTGTTAAAATATAAATATTTAAAGCCCTTGCCTTTTCAAATGGAAATGCTGAAAGCTTTTGAGGTGAACATCATCTAACTTTAAAGCTCCATACAGTTGCTGCTTCTAGCCATTTCCATATGAAACAGTGGGGAAAATGAGGCACTGAGCTGTAGTGACTTTTCCAAGATCAGGAGTGGAAATAAGTAATGCAGATTCCCCCTCCAGTGCTAACGCTGCCTCTATACTATAAGTTATTTCATTAAATATAAGTAGTGAATTAAGAGGGGTTTTCTTTATTGGAATGTTACTATCTTCTTGGTTTCGCTGCAGGAAACTGAATTAGAGGACCGTGATTAAAGTATTTGTAAGCGTAGGCAGCTGTACACCAAGTACAATACAAAGAATAGTAAGGATTTTAATTGCCTGCAAGCACTATTGGTAATACAGCATCCTTCATAGCAAGGATTACTCCTGAAACAAGGGATTTAGATCCATGTATCTTACGCCCTGTGTAGCCTGTAAGTCTTACAGTGGTTTTATCCCTTCCCCTGTATAAAAAAGGGAAGCTGAGGCCTTGAGGTATTACATTGTAAGTGTGAGTAAAAGTAAAATGCTGGGGTTTGGATGGGCTTTCTGCTTTAGGACATGTATCCAGGGACTTTGACCTGTACTCTATTAAAGTATAGAATATTTACGTTGCATAAAACTGTACATAAACCTTCCAGCAAGCTCATCAGGAATTATGGAGCTCTATTCTCAGCTCAGCAGTTGTGACCCTGCATCCTTCTGCTTTTGCCCTCTGTCACTTAAAGTAATAATGATGTGCCACAAGGCAGCAGGCAGCACCAGACACTACTTTCAAAAAGTAACGATAAGGCGTCTCCTCTACAGAGCGATGCCCAGTAGCCATGCTATCAGTGACAATATTTCAGTATTTATATTTTCTGAAAACTGACAGGTCTAAAAGCAAACTAAAAATCATTAGGACTTTCTTGAATGCTTGCTTTTTAACCCTTTATTGGATGATATTTTTTTAGCATCAAAAGGCACCTACAACGATTCATCTTACTCCAAAACTAGTCATTAAAACACTTCTCGGTGGTACAACTTGTGATTATTTTCCTTTGGCCGTACCGCAGAATAGCATGCAATACCTGGTTGGAATAGTAGCCAGAGGAGATGCTCTTCTGTGTAACATGGGGCTTCTTGTGCCATTCTGGTGAAAAGAAAGGTCCCACTTCGAGGGACCCAACCATAGCAATATAGCAAAAAAGTAATTTTGAACTAAGTGCTGCTCCCACCACCATCAAAATCTTTCATTGTCAGTAACTCCAAACACTCCAAGCTTGTTTCTAAGTGGGGAACTTTTAAGGAGGACTGCACAGGTGCCTTGACAGCTACCCGATGCCTGTGCCCACAACAGTCCCGTGAATGCTTTGACACTGGTGTAACACTGTTTGTAGTAGCTTTGAATAACTGGACTGCTTGTGCACCTACGAAGAAGTTAACTTCAAACCATCTTCCGTAAAACAAATAACACTTTGATTAAGGAAAAGCAGAAAGCTAGACTTGTATTTGCAGGAAAAGCAAATAAAATGTGCATGAAGTAAAATCTGTATCAGAAGAAGCCACATGTATAATTTTAGCAAGTGTTTGCCTACCTTCAGGAGAAGGAACTAAGAAATTTGCATGCCTGTGTCAAGAAATAAAATGAAGCCTTTCATTATATGCTTAGATAAGATATTTCTGACCATAAGTTATAGTAGATGACTTTTTTGAAAACTCAGAAGATTATATCCTACTGAGGAATATCATAGAGAAAAAGTAAGAATTAATAACTTTAATCCCTGGTTAAAAACTGAAAACACTTCTTAAAAGAAAACAGAAATTAGCAGTTAAAATTAACTTTTAAATTTAAGTTTTTTGTTAAAAATGTTTTGTTGGACATTTTTGGCTTCTGTTTTTAGTCTGCAGCCATTCCACAACCCCTAAAAATATCTTTTTGCTTATAGCACAGCCTGAGACAATGGAGAGTATAGTCCATTCCACGTGTTACCATGTGAACAATATTTTTACTGTATTCATCTTCTGTGCCATTAACTTCCTGAAAAATTTACAAGAGCCTGAAGCAAACATACTTTTTCTTCTGTGTTCTCTTCAAACTTGAGATTTAAGACTTCACTTACTCCATTTTTGTGAGATTGATTTATTTTTTATGTTCCTAAAGAAAAAAAGAATGTAGAACCATCTCAGAGGTTGTGGTGACTGAGAAATACACTCTGCCTACTGCCAGCACTGATGCCCATTACCTTCACTAACGTTCCCCAGGGAAGAAATTGTGTTTTACCTCATTTTGTGGTGTTTCTCAGCTTTAACATTGCTGAAATGAGGCAGCCCCACAAATTGTAGAAGACTAAGGAGATGTATGAAGGAGTTCATCCAAACATTGATTATCTACACAAACCAGCCATGCCTCCTGAGAAAGGGCGGTGAGTTACCTTTGCCCAACAGCATAATAGTCATGTGGGACAACTCCTGGATGCTGGAAATGTGCAACCAGGTACCAAGACACCTCCACCTTCCAATAGTGAGGGTCCTACTGAAGTTCTAGTCTTTAAAACTACAATGTGCCACTGCAGTATCAGCGTGTGGGCTGGAAGGAGTTGCGTTAAAGAGAAAAGTACCCCCAATTTGTTGGTGGCGAGGTAAGTAATTTCTGAAGCAATTACAAAAGCTGGTCATTGTAATAATTAGCATTGGTTATCAACATATTTTTGAAAAGCAAATCCAGAGGCAGTGTTACTAGGTTCCAAGCATCTCCCTTTTGGGGATTGCTGCACTTGCTGATATGATTTCGCCTGACGTTTCACCCATGTTATTAACAAGGCAAGTGAAATGTCAGAAGGCATTAAGTCAAAATACGCTGCGTTCCCTGAGGGATACTGTACTCCTGCATAGCCAGAAAACTTGTAAGAGGATAGAAAGATCACTTTAGAGTGAAGACAAGTGAATGGCCAGCATTATCTATCGTGAGCAGGACTGTCGATACTTCAGTTATACCAAGAGATGGGTAACTATAATGAGTTTTTGTCATCTTGAAAATGTTTTTTGCATACAGTAAAGTGTACAGGCCTTTTCAATGTTTACTTTAAAGGTAAAAACAAATCCTTTGCATCAGGGGATTTCATCCCATTGGTTCAAGGATCTTTGTCACCATTTTGTTTGGTTTTGGTATAAAAGAACTGGGAATTTCTTCCCTTTAGAAAGGGGATTTATTTAACGTAGGATTAAAAAGGGACAAACTTTCAGTCATTTCTGTTAGATTTTCCTCTCTGGATTTTCTGTATTTGGTTAAAAAAAGGAACTGCACATGCATTCATTCAGATATGGACACATACACACAAACAGACATTTGCACACCATTATTCTGTCAGTTTACTTCCATTTGAACACAGCGCCAGAATCTCATGTTCCTTGTCCTGCCTCAAGTCCTGGTCTATTGTTTGTAATCCCTTTGTACTTAGTGCTGTATGGTTCCAAGGCAGAGATGAATGCATTTTTATGGAGCAGTTATTTTGCAGAAAGTCAGTTGTTCAGAATTAACCTGTAAAATTTGGAATTGTGGGAATGGTGCGTGTGATTTAATGAGTGTGCGATGCCCTTCAAAGGGCAATTTTCAAGCCCTGTTCTGAAATTACCATTTGATCTTTTAGGCACTTCATTATATTTTTCATGAAGTATTTTTATGATAAGGGGCAACAGAGAGTGCTGTAATAATTATTTCCATTATTTCTGCCACTCAGCTGATGTTTGGAGTTCCCACTGACACAAACATGCTTTCTGCATATTTAAATCCATGAAGTGTGTGCAGCAGTCGTTGCTATGGGAAGTAAGAGTCAGAAGGGAAGTACACACAAATGACTGTCTTATTTGTTTTTGGTTTTTTTTTCTTCTGTATTAGAAGGAAAGATCTAGCCTGTTTTTTTTTGTTTTGTTTTTGTTTTTTCCCTTGTTGTGACTAGCTTTTACCACATCAAATAAGTTAACTTAATATACAGTCAGGGAAGGTAGCTTTTAATGTCTTTGAAATCCTCCTATCAAAGCAAACTGAGGAGACATTAAAAGACCTTGACCTCCAATTAACTTAGCTGTGCCTTCGTAAAGGGAACTGTTTTCTTACTGGCTGTATATTTGGTATGAATTTGGTATGGTCTGGCATAAAATCTTCACAAGTGCGCCATCTTCTTTGGTCTGGAACAGACATTCAGCCCATTAATGTTACAGTGTTAATTACAAAATGAATTCAAGTAATTTTTTTTATTTGGGATGTTTTTGGTTGTTGGGGGTTTTTCTGTTTTGGTTGTTTTTTTGGGTTTTTGTTTTGTTTTTTTTTTGTTTTGTTTTTTTTTTAATCTCTGCTGTACCATGCAGACCTAATTATCTGGAAGGCTTTTATACTCAAATAATATATATGTGGTGTTTTAATACACATTAGCTGTCAGCTGTTTTAATTGCTGTAAATCTCCTTGCTGTTCATTAGAACAAAGAGAACTCTCCAAAGGGTTTCTAGGTGGCACAGAGTGTAAATTGGAACTATCTACTTCCTACTGAGAGAATACAAATTTGCTTCTCAGATATTTCTGAATAATTTTTGGTTTTCCTTCCGTACAAGCAGGGAAAACTTGCCTCCTTTTCACCAGAGCATCCCCCATTTCTCACACTCTGCCCTCTCCTCAGCCAGGTTGCAGTGGTGCGTTCAGCCTCCCAATGCTTTGATGAAGAGTTTAGCAGCTGTTCTCTACAGCAGAGCTGGAAAGAATGAGTGTGGAGGGCGTGATTTGGAGGAAATCAGTTCCTTGGACTTTTTCGTTTTCTGTCTTTTGCAGCAAATGTGCCATGTTTATAATGGCAACCATGGGTTAAAGATAACAATCTAATTAGCTTAGCATCAGCGCTAGATTAATTTTGTGGTATCTTGAGGCTTTGAGAATTTGGTCAAACTTCCTTCTCTCTTTAGCTTCCCTGCTTGAAACTTGGCTGCAGGTTGGAACACGTTTCAGATGTGAAAGTTATGTTCAACTCCAACTGCTACTTAAAGTCACTAACCTTCATCAGTTTTTCTCTACAAATCCTAGTTGGATTTCTTATCTATATTTTTATTTAGAAACTCTGAGCTCCTAAAGAATCTCACATCTCTAATCTCCCCAAGGTTTTTCAGATCTTGACAGACCCACTGGTGAATCTGACCAGGTAAATCATGTTTGAGGAAAAACCTGAGACCAGCTTTATTTGTGACTTTATTACATACAAGAGTAGCAGTGGATATACGTTAGCATATCTCCGTTCAAGAGCTTAGGAGAGCTTTGACTTTTAGTTGCCTTTAATTTGCTTTAAAATTGTGGTAATACGGGACCAGTATATAAACTATGTAGAGCCGCAAGCAGTTGACTACACTGTAGTGGCTGGATACAAACCCCTTCCTAAGGGGAAAAAGACATAACTTCCACTGTTCCATCTCTGGGAATGTTTTTAGTGATTGTAAATGCTTTACAATAAGATAGTGACCACACATCTGTGTAAGCCACGTTTTCTAGAGCAGATGATGAAATCTCTTGATGGGTTTAGGCTGGTCTCATTTGGCTGCTGAACTGCCGCGTCTAAAGTTTTCAAATTCAATCATTTCTGCTGCCACGTTGATTAATTTTGATGTAATTTCCCTCCCTATGGCATGGCAGCAGCAGTGACAGCAGCAGTGAAAGACTGGGCAGGTGTAATGCAAGCTTCAGTTCACGTCACAGTTTCTGTCATCTCATAAATGGTAAGACAAAGGAATATCGACTTTTTCTCTTTTACTTTTTCAGTCCTTTCTAGATGTAAGACCAGAGGGAAAACTGTCCAAAGGTGCCCCTTGGCTGCATTCATTTAGAAAATGTCTGATCTTAGCAGGGGAAGATTTTTCTCAGAAAAAAGTGATAAAGCCAAAATGGTGATTATCTGAATAAAACTTAGACTTCTGTTCAGAGATGTTGTTTAGCACTGGATTTCAGTGTTTGGTTAATTGATTAACACACTGTTAGTCATTCAGGTTTGAGCATTGGTTCCATGACACATTGCTGATGTATGATAACGAGGAGGAAAACCCTTCACAATCATTCTGTGCACCTGGCACGGCAGCCTCCGACATGACATGGACCTTAGCCCAATGAAGCATGAGCCCGGAATAATAACTTCCCTCGTGGAAAAATGTGCTCAATTAGCTGCTCAAAAATATGAATGAGGATGGACAGTTTTCAGTTTGTCTCTTGTTAAGTAAGGATTTATTGGCTGAGATCTGAATCCTTTGTGTATGTCTGTACTGAGATTGCTCACTTTTTTTTCATTACTCAAATTGTTTTGGGAAGTTTTGAGCACTTTTAACAGGAGGACTGGAATTTTCTAAGTGAAAGATGAAACCTTTGTCATTTTTCTGCAAAGGTATTTCTTACTTTACTAGGCCTGAGAGTGACTGGTTTTTGTTGGTTTCCTACTGCTTGCCATGCAGTCCAAGCACAGCAAAGATCCAGGACCAGTGTGGCTTGTCACCCTCTGTTTTATTTTAGAAGATTCTCTTAGTAGTATCCTGAATAGAAAATTAAAGGAATGGAAAGCCCGTAGTTGTGTGTACTCAACTCCTACAACTGGGAGGTATGGAGAGAAATTGGTTTTGCTTCATCATTCGCCACGAAAGGATTTGACATGAACTCCTCCATAGTTCTTTGATTAGGATGTTGTTACCCTGTTTGTTTTACGAACATGTTTTTCAAACCCATCCTGTCCCTCTTACCTTAGGGGAGCCTGGAAGCCGGGATCACAGGTAAATGAGCTGATAGTTGAGATTTGATCTATTTGGGATCCCATCTGTGTGGAGAGAAGAATATTTGGGTTTTGTTTGGCATCAGTTTCTGATTGGGAAGCTTGTGCTTTTTCAGAACTATATAAACTGTAATTTAGTCCTGGAAGTATTTTTGGATAACAAGTGAGAAAGCGGAGGGCTTTGCTTGGGAGTACTGAAGAAGCATAGGTTGGAAACAAATCTTTATTTCTGAGACTACTCCCTGGAGCAATTTTGTATCTTACCATAGTGTCGGTTAAAGCCAAAGTCCTGATATGAATTATCTGTTGCGATGTTCTTTAAAATTTCCTCAAAAAAAAAAAAAATCCAAATCCAATAGTTCATTGGCATGTCCCTATTATTGCAACAAATAGCAATTGTAATTTGGCTCCTCTGACTGCAAGCGGGGAGTTGGAAGCTTGCTTTGCTCCTTGCATTTGCTTCCCTTCTTGGGTCTTTGCATCAGTTAGGCTTGCTCTGTGACAACTCTGCTGTCTTTCTGTACGTCTCTCTAAAAATAGCACATAAGAACACCACCTGGATTAATCTTTTATTTTCTTGCATGGAGAGACTGGGATTTCTTTAACAGGCCACTGGAAGAGGAAGAAGTGAAGCTCAGAGTATGGTAAAACTTGCTAACAGCTCATCGGAAGAGACCGGAGTGGCTGTGGTGTGACCGCTGTCCCGCAGGGCACAAGAGGGTGCTGTGCACCCAGCAGATAGCAGGCAACCCCTTCTCCAGTGGTACAGGTTACTGTGACTGACTGGGGCAAATAAAAGATGAAGGAGGTAAAGCTTTAATATCTTATTAGATAGAGAGCTTTGCAGAATCCAAAATTGCCTGAAATGTCTGGCAAGTGAATGAAGCTTCAGAAAGATTCAAGAAAATTTCTGTGCTGTGAGGGACACATGAGGTACGGAAGTAGGCAATAGCTAGGGAATGAATAAAGCTGAACAGACAAAATAAACCAAGAACTGTTATACAGAGACACACAAGTAAAGAAGAAACGCTCTGAAATCAAAGACAGCAAGAGAAAGGTGTCAGACCATGGCAGGTGGCCTGTGATGGCAGGCACTGCAGCTGGTGTTGTGTAGCTGAATATCAGGGCTGTTATGCGCTGGCAGTGAAACTCTGTTTGCCTGGATGCTGTGGGATCAGGGCTGATGTTCAACAAACCTACGGGATACCTAGCCCAAAATATCCAGAGCCTGGTAGTAAGCCCTGGTCTCCTGCCAACCCATTCCCAAACATCTCAGACGGGAAAGCTCCACAGATTCTGTGGAGAAATAGCCAACTGCGCATGAGTGTGCAGAATAAGCTGTGAAGAGAGTGTCGCTTACAGTGCTTCCTCTGCAGAGGGTGATACGTACAGGATGCACGTGAGCAGCTGAGCAAAAGGCAAGTGTGTTTCTTACAGAAAGGAGTGGCAGTTTTAGCAAGGGCTGGTGGAATTTTTAGGAAAGCCGAGTTCCTACCTCTGCCACTAACATGTTCTTGGATCTTTCACAAATTGTGCCTTATTGTCTGTAGACTCCCATCTGTGAAACAGGCATCATAACGCTCAGGCATCTTTGAAAAGAAAATGTCAGAGTCTGATTCTGAGGTTTGATAGAAAAAGAATGGGTCTGCAGAGGAGGAGCCACAGGGACCCTTCAGTCATGTGTATTGATAACTTCACCAAATAGAGAGCTAGAGCTCTATAGATACACTTATCGTTACTACAAGATATCAGTTCTGCTTTTCTTACTTAAAGGTGTTAGGAACAGCTTTCTCTCTAACTTAAAGCCTTAATTGAATTAGGGGCAGAAAACCAGTAAATTACAGCAGGAGCAAGTGTTTGCAAGACCTTCAAAGTTTAAAAAGCATCAATTCTGCATGAGAAATACCAGTTGCAGTTACTTGTTGATGCTGATCTGTTGAATCCTGACCACAAGAGTTGTTTTGCATGTTTTTTATTCAGAGGTAGTCTATCAAATTTCCACTTCCCCTGTAATTTAAAGGTAAATAATTTAAATAATAATCTCAGGGATTTAATTGGGCTTTGCCTTAGTGATTTACAGAGGCAGCAGTATTTCTTTCTGGGTGGTGTTTGAAAAGTAATTCAAGACACGAAAGACACCTGGAGCAGGATGTGTGTTTACAGGAGGGATGTAGAGGCTGATTCAAGGTGGTTTAACTAAAACACCCTACGGATTACAAAAAAAAAAGTGTTACAAAATGTGTGAGAGGTTTTCAAAGGTGTAACCCTTCCTGGCAAGTTCATTCCCTAACAGCAGTTCACAGAGTTGCTGAGGTGGGCAGGAACCTCTGGAAACCATCTCGCCTACCCCCATGCTCAAGCAGAGTCAGAGCAGGTTGCTGAACGCTGTATCCAGTTGGGTTTTGAACACCTGCACAGATGGAGACTCCACAACCTTTCTGGGCAACCTGTTCCAGTGTCTGACCGCCCTCACAGTAAAAAATAAGTCTTCTCTTGTGTTCAGATGGCTTTTAGTCTGTGCCCATAGCCCCTTATTCTGTCAGTGGGCACTGCTGAGAACAGTCTGGCTCCCTCTTGGCTTCCCTCTCAGCAGTTTGGTGGCTCTACGTACTTACTGAAGGAGAGGTTGGTAATTCTGCTTTCAGTATTTGAGTGTAAGTGCAGGTATCTTGGGAGGATAGGCTATCTTAGAAAGAAATTTTTCTACCTCATCCTGGATGAAAGATACTCTGAATTCAGTCATGAAATGTGACCTTAAATTGACATTACTGGCCTATCTTTGACCAGGAATGAGCTTTCCAAAGGTGTTTGAGTTTGTTCTCAGGTCTTCAGAACATAACGCACCCGAACACAATGTCTCTTCAGAAAAATCTTCCCTCCTGGCACATTGGTGTGGCCCAAGCACTGGAGTCCCATTCCAGTCTGCTTACACAACGTGGATGAAGAGGGAGGGAGGGAGTTAAATGTTCAGCTTGCAGCTGGCAGAGGGCTTGCCTTTCTGGGTGTGGATTTGGGGATGTCAGAAAAAGACAGATGCCTTTGTTGCAAAATCATCTCTGCTGTCCCATGGGAGACAGGCAGATCGATTGTCAAATATTTCAACCCCCTGAAAATGAAGAAAATCCATGCAGTTTTAACTAGCTGAAGATTTGATCCACACTTTTTACTTTCTGTGGCCCAACAGACGTTACTGGTGCCGTAGTAGAAAGTTGCCGTTTTGATCATTAAAACGGGAAGGGAGAAAACCCCCACTTTTGAGACTGTATTCCATGTTGCTACAGTAGGTTATACTTCTTGGTTAAAAGAGAATGAGTCATATTTAAATGATGTTACCATGCTTGCTGTAAAAGCTGAGAAGGCATCCAGAAACAGCACAAGTTCCTTGTCTTTGGGCTCCCCCCTTTGCGGCTCTTCTGCTCCCTGTTTTACAGAGGAAAGGGAAAACAGTCCTTAGCCATCAAGCAGGTACTTCCCTCACCCTACTTACATCTCTAGAGGGTATCGGTCACCCTGATGTAGGTTCATGCAAAGAAACAAAATAAGTGATTTCATTAGGGTTTATACCTGAAGGGCTTTTTAAGCATAAGCTGTTGCTGTCAGAGTTATAGGATCAGGTGTGATTTCCCATTTGCTGGAATATACAACAAATATGCAGACAGGCTCTCAGCTTTTTTTAGCTCACAAAAGCAAGGGAGTCCTTTGAAAGATCCTCCGTTTACCCAATCATCGCTTTCCCTTACGCTGCACAGCATTAGAATATTCTGACAGTGTAAATCCTCACATTTGCCTCCCTCCCTCTTTCCTTCAGTCGCTCTCCCTCCCCCTCCCAAGACTGCTGCCATCGGATCTGTGATGATATGTGATCTCCTGGATACAATCACACACGCACACAAGTACCAGGCACTGCTGCTCAGCTGAGCAAAATGTCTTTCTCTTAGAAGTGGTGCTCATCACAGCTTTCAGATCCTTGACGATGTTGCCATGCTTTCCTTTCTGCCTTCTGCCTTTTTCTGTCTTTGCCTGCCTGCTTTTCCTACCCGTGGGTCATTTTTGCCCTGCTGTCTGTAGCTGTATGGACTACCACACCATAGATTGCCGGGATCAAGGACTCCCGAGTGTTCCTAATCCATTTCCATTGGATGTACGGAAACTTCTTATAGCTGATAACAACATTCAGGCGATACCAGCTGATTTCTTTATATTTTATGGCGATCTAGTCTATTTGGACTTCAGGAATAACTCCCTCACCTCTTTAGAAGAGGGCACTTTTAGCAGTTCTACTAAACTGGTGTATTTAGACTTAAGCTACAATAATTTAACACAGCTTGACGCTGGGATATTCAAATCAGCTGAAAAACTGATAAAACTGAGCCTTGGCAACAATAACCTGGTGGATGTGGATGAGGCTGCTTTTGAGAACCTGGAACAGCTCCAAGTGTTAGAACTGAATGACAATAACTTACAAAGCCTAAACGTGGCCGCCCTCGAAGCGCTGCCCTCCCTGCGGACTATACGCTTAGAGGGCAACCCTTGGGTCTGTGACTGTGACTTTGCCAATCTTTTCAGCTGGATACAGGACAATGCATCTAAGCTCCAGAAAGGTAAAGCTCGGTGGCTGTCGGTGCGGTGTCCGCGTTGCGCTGTGCGTATGTCTTGGAGGGAAGGAGGGTTCCTGGTCAGATCTGTGCGCTGCTTGCAGTGACCCAAATGCGTTTTGGTCAGACTGTAATTGCATGCTTGCAACAAATGAGTCCATTAAAATGACATTGGCCTCTTTTTAGCAGTAGGTCCTCCTCCCAGTTAAGAAATAAAATTTAAAAATTAACCCCTAATAATTTTGATTTATACACTAAACTTACATAGGCAGTGAAAAAGCCTTTTCAAATTCATTCAGCCCGGAGCTGGTTCTCTTCCAGACTTCATTTGCTCTCTGGTAAATGTATTTTCTACAATAAGCCCTTTGAGCAGCTAAACGTTCTGTGCCAGGTCCTTAGGAAAACTGTTTTTTCTCTCATTTTACTCATCAGCTATAAAGCTGCTACAGAAGAGTTAAATCCCCATTTTATGCAACTGTGGTTGTCAGCCCTTTCCCGGAAGTATTTTGTTGTGATTCCGTGTTTGAAACTCTCTTCAGTGGCTTGATTTTAGCTCTTTTCATTTAAAAAGCACTGCTTCCAAGATTAGGAATAAATTGAAATGGCTCTGGAACACCCCAAAATGCAGAATATGTAATTCTGGTATTTGGGCCAGTAATTTTCAGAAAAGCATGGCGGGGGGGAGAGTAAGTATTAAGACTGCCATGTATAGGGAATGCAGCCTCTTGCTCCGCATTTCCCACCCGACCCCAAAGCCTCTGTTAATCCAGCTTTAGCAGGAGATCAGCTCACAGTTCATGCCTCCTGACAAGCACTAGGGCATAAACTCACGCTACTGAGCCACCCCTCTGCCCGCAGAAGGCAAACTGCTCGGAGCGTAAAAACTCAGTAAGGGCTGCAGAGGGTGTACAGGTGTTACTGGACATGAAATCCCTGGTGTCTGGGCTGTGTCTGAGGTGGGGGGGCTGGGCAGAAGATGGTGAGAGCCAAAAGGCTGGGGGAGAAGAGATCAGGAGAATGGGTTGAGGTCAAGTAACTATTTCATTGAATTCGGACAAAAAGGGAGAAAAACACAGCGAGCCTACAAATTTCAGAGGCCTTTTCTCTCCTTTTTTGATAGTCAGAATTATTCAGGTTCTTCCTATGCTCGTGACTTTGGGTAGCATTTTTTTAATGTACTCATCTAGGTTGCCCTAAATATTCTTAGCTGTAAAACAGCTGTTTTAAGGAAGAAGTCATGTGAGGAAAAAGCATTAGGCTTTTTCCTGTCTGCCTCAGTGAAACTTTCATCTCGATTCTTTCTAAACCCAACCTGGGCCTGTTCTCCCACCTTCCCTGATGCTTTAGCTGAAGTTTGCTCTCTTTGAACCAAGTATTTGCCCATCCCTCATGCTAAATGTCAGTTCACTTTCGCATGCTTTCCACCTCTTTTAATGAACTTTTAGCTCCTTCATCTTTATCCAGACAGAGTCCGTTCAGTTTGTGAGTCTGTCCCAGCCCATCTCTTTTCTGTTCTGCCCTGTCAGTGTTTTGAGGCGCATCTGAACTTACATCTGGAAATCTCAAGTGACTGAGCTTTCCCAGTGTTCTCCAGTGAGAACATCTGAACTTACATCTGGAAATCTCAAGTGACTGAGCTTTCCCATAGTGTTGCCAGTGTTCTCCAGTGCCTTGCAAGCTTAGAGATGCTTTCTCACAGCACTGTCTCTCATCCACAGTTGTGTTTGAGTCAAATAGCTTAAAAATTACTAGCTCGTCCAGATCTTCCAAACTTTCAGTTAGATTTGATTTGGGGAGACAAGGAGGGAAGGAGCAAACATTCCAGTGGCTGGTTTTATCAGAGCTGTCCTCCCAGCATGGCCTAAGCAAATGGTTTGCAGTTGTTCCCAGGAGTGTGTCCCCTGAGATCTTTGCAGCCAGTCGTATCAGTGAGATCTAGTGCATCTATGCAGAAAAGCAAGCAAAGTCAGCGTTTTCTTTGGTTATTGTGAGCTGCTGCCACAAAAATACTGACAGTCTCTTTAATAAATTAGCAAAACATTCTTGCCAAAGGTGAGGGCAAAACTAAAACCAAAGAGGAAAGACTGTCTTGACATTTTAAAACCGTATGGCCACGATTGAGTGCCTTTCAAACAACTTTTGGAAAGTCAGTGTAAAACTAATTCTTAGAATTACAGTTTGATTGCATTTTTTTATCCAGTTTTCAGTTTTTAATGATGTTGCAACATTATACCCACGAGGAACTAATCACATTAGCATTACTTGTCAACTCACGGAAAGATTCAGCATTCAGACTCCCTGGGTCCATCATGACACTGCTATGAGGCTGGAGACAGCTGTGTACTTGCAGCAAACACATCACGGTAAGTAGGGCAGCAGGCATTATGTCTGGAAATACTGCAAAATAAAAAGACAGGGACACATTTTCAGGGCCCAAGAGAAGAGCTTTGTTATCTTGGCTGCTTGCTTTTCCTTTATAATTCTGCAGCAGCTCAAGCATTTGCATTGTGTGACCTTTACAAATGGGGAACGGCAGGAAGGAGAGAGGAATTGACTGATGTTTTTTTTTCTCTTGGTTTTTCTTTAAGAATAAAATGTGATTAGCAGTACAGAACGGTTCCCTGACAGATTGAAGTTCCCCAACCTTTAAATGGCAGAGCTTGTAACCTGGGTTTTCTCAGAAGGGAAACCGTGGAAGGGTGAATGGCAGGAAACTTGGATCGGTGATCCCCACCCTTCAATGAGAAGTACACAGCACTGCAAAGAAACTGAAGGCTCTGTACACTGCTGTGTGTCTTATGCTGGCTTGGGATGCTTCAGGATGGGGTAGACAAGAAAGGGTATGCTAAAGCAGAAAAGCACGCTCCAGCCAGTCTGTGGGTGAACTGGGATCTAGGGCTGCGGTTTGCAAGTGTCGCCGTAGCAGAGCAGTCCCTCAAGATTCAGAACTGGTAGCAGGAAACAGGTGAATGGCTGGGAGAAATGCATTGACAGATAGATTTAGGTTCTAGACATTCATTTTGATTCCTTACTTTGAATGACTTAAAATAGTTTAATGTCTTCTGTCTGCATGTCTGAGAGAAATCACTCAAGTTGTTAATTATTTACTAAGCCCAGCCACTGCTCCACCTTTAATTTAGCATGTTAGTCAAAGCTACCCTTGTTTTTGCAAAAGAAACACAAAGTTGATTTAAAAATTGGGGTTTTGTCAATGTGAACTGAAATACCAATAACTGATCCTGAATCTCTCTACCTCTGCAATTAAGGCCTCTGGAGAACTCAGTGATCTGAACAAAAGCCATACTTTAACTCATTAGTTTTGCAAAAGCCAGGTCCATTTTCTTTCTGGCATGCAACCAGAAATAGCTTGTAAAGGTATAACTCACGCTGACCTGGCTGACTACAGCCTCTTCCCAGCTGAGCTACCTTGGCACATCGAACATGTCGCTTCGCACAAACAGCTGGGATTTCAATCATTTTGCAGATCCTAGCATTTACTCATCTAACCTAAATTTCTAAATAAAGGCTTAATTGGCAGTAAGTAAATGCTCTCGCATGCCAGATTTGCAGGCAGACTTATTAAAGAACCTGCCCTAAAAGTTTTGCAGTTAAACTCAGCACTTTACCTGCAATCAAACCCAGCACTTTAAAACAGCAAACATAACTTTTATACTCGTAAAAAGATATTAAAACCAGCATTTGCATCATGCTCCAAAACCAAACCACATTTTTTCCCTGTGATTTGTTTGTTAATTAAGACCAAATTAGTGTGTGTAGTGGAAAGTAGACAGAGGAATTGTGAAGATCACTGAAATGCTGATAAATGACTGTGTATTAGTTGCTCTTTTTCCTAGAGAAGATGAAGTGTTCACTGTGGGTCCAAGTGGTTAAGTTATAAAACTTAGGAAGATTTTTCTGTAGGAGGATGTTTGATTCCATAGGCATTTGTTAAGCCTCAACAACAGCATGGTGGCCAATGATTCCTATTAAGGGTTTCCCATTAGGAGGAACATGGAGATTAAGAATATTGGATAATTTTTTGGAAATAGAAAATTTCTTGTAAGATCTCTGTCCCTTCACTGACAGACGTAAAAACTTTCATGTGAAGTTTTAGTCCATGAGGGGAATGCAAACTCTCTGAACAAAAAAAAAAAATCGTGAAAGAACAAATGTCCAAGTTGGCCTTAAATATATTATTCAAAGAATTCAAGGAAATCATATATCTGAAGTGTACGTTATTATGTTCTATCCTCTGCTTGCCTGTATTTAATCCATCATCTTGAATTTTACAAAAAGCGATTGACAAGGCTGAAGTTCTCTAAAGTGAGAACTCAAGAAAGCAGAGGAGGAAGAAGAGAGTTTTTGAACTCTGCCAGAAGAAATTAAGAAAAATATGAATAAAAGCAGGTGAGGTACTGAATAAAGGGAAGGATGGTTATAGGTTGAGTTAAATAACTTGAGGACATAATGTTTAGAAATTTTTAATTGAGAGAAGCGTAAGGAAATTTGGCATTCATTTTTTTGAGATCAGGAGTCACCTTTGAGATTTCTTGCATTTTCTGCTTCAGTGGGAGCTGGAAGTCCTACAAAAATACTCAGTATTTGGAAGGGCTTTTTTTCTGCTTTCAGAATTTGTTCTATATCACATTTATCTTGGCTAAAAATCCACTTTTTCTTTGTTGCCTGATCTCTTAACCTGCCTTTTTCAGTAACACTGTTTGAAACTCAGGGCTCATCTACCAAAAGGTTGTTGCTGGTGCACAAGACCTACGGAACTAAGATTTATGAACACTTCCATTTCAGTGTTTAAATACAAATGACTTTGATGGAATAAATTTCTTGTGAAAGGTGCTGTTTAAAATTAGTGCGCAGCACAGCAAAAGACATTTCTTGAACCCCTGTGAGGATCTCATCTTGGTGAAGGGATTGGTTTCGGATAAAATGCATGGAACAAAAAGAAACACAAGTAGGCTGCAATGGCCACATTGAAGTGCTCTGTAGAGAGATCTGTTGCTGATTTTTACTTTCTGTGAACATGCTGTGCCTGTGACCTTGTTTGCTAATGACTAATGCATTTTTAACATTACTTTTAATTAGAGTTTAAGTATTCCTTGGAGTGTGACTGTAGTGTCTCCTTTCTGTCATCTTGCCCTCATTTTGCTTTTTGCTTTTTTTATTTTCAGTATCTTTGGAAAAACCTTTTCGGGAAGTTGCGTGTAGAGTTTCTGGGATTGCAAGAAATAGTCGGTGTCTATGCTTTTTGTGGTAGATGCAATGGTGTTTTCTCAACCTTTTCCATTTAATACAAAACTCTAAGTTCCCCACTATCCATTGCAACAATAAAAAAAAAAAATGCTGCCCTCTAGTAAAACAGTATAAGAGACTTTTAGCAATTTGAGAAGGTTTAGACTCAGCATTTTTATGAGTAGCCTGTGTATACTGGTATTTCCAGAAAGACTTGAAAAATTCATTCAGAATTGGCCAGCGACAGAATTCCAAATAGATTTGTGCTGCTTGTGTGATAAAGGAAGTAGATGTTCTGAATGTTTGAAATTAAAGTAGCACAAGTTTAAGTGAGGATCAGTGCTCAGTGTTAGACTTCCCTGTTACAGACAGGATAAACTGGCACAGTGTTGGTGCTCCATCCTTCCGAATGCTAACATTTACATTCACACCGCTGGAAGCAGAACTGGGAAAAGAAGCCTGAAGAAAAGAGAACTGGGTCCACTTGCAGAACTGTATCCTAAACTGAGGTAATTGCTTGTCGTAGTTCAGCCCCGATCGGGACCAGACTACGCAGTCTCTCTCTCACTCCCCCCAACCTCCGAGAGAACAGGGGGAGATGATATAAGGAAAAAAATGGCTCAAGGTTTGAGATAAGGACAGGGAGAAATCCTTAAAGTTACCATTACGGGCAAAACAGACTTGACTTGGGGAAAACTATTCATTTCTTTCTAAAACTAGCAGGAGAATGAGACAGGGAACAAGATAACCTCCCTCCCACCCCTCCTTCTTCCTGGGTTTAACATTATCTCTACCACCTTCCCCCCTGAGCGGCACGGGGAAAGAGGGAATGGGGGTTGTGGTCAGTTCATGTGTTGTTTTACACCACTACTTTGTCGTCAGGGGAAGAACTCCTCTCCTTCCTCCTCTGCTCCATCGTGGGGTCCCTCCCATGGGCCACAGTCCTTTGTGAAACTGCTCCGGCGTGGGTCATCTCTTTCACGGGGTGCAGTCCCTCCAGAACAGCTGTCCCAGTGAGCCCTCCATGGGCCACAGCCACCTTCAGGCATCCACCTGCTCTGGCATGGGGTTCTCCACGGGCTGCAGGGGGATCTCTGCTCCTCCGTGGACCTCCATGGGCTGCAGGGGGACAACCTGCTCCACCATGGTTGTCACCACAGGCTGCAGGGGAATTCTGGCCAGGAGCCGCATTACTCCTCCCCCTCCTTCTTCACTGACCTTGGTGTCTGCAGCCATTCCTCTCAGAAGAAAAATTCTTCACAACAGGCTGGCCGATGCCTCTCAGGATCTTTTTACATCTTATTCACATCTCATCTCCTCTCCACTTCTCGCAGCCAGACTGGGCCGAGTCGGGCCCAGTCGGCTGCCTGGCGGGAGGCCAAAGGGTGAGGCCTGCAAGGGCCACAAGGCTCGTGCCTCCCCCTCTCTGCCCCTGCTCAGCTGCTTCACATCTTCTCTCTTTTTTTTTTTTTTTCCTGTTTTCCCCTTCTTAAATACGTTATCACAGAGGTGTTATCAGGGAACATTCTGCTACCAATTGGCTCGGCCTTGGCCAGCAGCAGATCCGCCCTGGGCCTGGCCGAGTCCACTGGACAAAGGGGAGCAACTTCTAGCAGTTTCCTACAGAAGCTGCCACCTTAGGCCCCCCCTCACTAAACAAAACCAGAACATTGCTGAACTTTACTGGAAGAAAGTTCGTTAGTGGTAGCAAATCCTATGCCACAACACAAAGCTAGGACCATGTTTTCTTCCTTATTTGGTCCAGCGTTGCTCCACTTCAGAAAGTTGCGTGCGCAAGACTACAAGTTTTTAAGACACCCAAATGGCTTTTTAATGCTGATACAGATATAGATGCTGTTTAGCTAATTTCAAGACTTCTATAGCTAGTACCTCCTCAATGAGGATGGATAGGTAAACTCTGGCAAAGTGGCATATTTCCAGGTAAAGGCTGTCTGTGCAAAAGAATAGGAGAGAAGGATAGCAGAGGGGGTAGGAAAAAAGCAAGAGCAAGTGACAATGAAACTGTAAGCAGCCTTCTGGGAAAGGAAGCTCAGACTGAATTCAGTACTAAAAGAAAGCAGGTATTAGATTCATAAGTGAGTCAGTGTAGTGAGGGGACTAGAATGATTTTCGTAAGCCTGTTTAGAAAGACTGCACTGTAAGGTGATCATCTCTTGTTTCTTGGGCTCTTTCTAGAATCCTACTCCAATCTAAAATCTATTACTAACTTTATTCTGTAAATAAAATAATGTCTTAGTCCAGTAGTGCAGGCCTTTATAGTAACCCTGGGCTCACTGAAAACGTCAAACATTGTCTTCAAATCAAAGCATCATAATTATGTGTGAGTACAGGTTTAATTTGACCTTCTAACCTAGCTAAAAGCTGGTGAAAAACTTGAGCATTTTGCAAGTCCTCTTGCTTTATCATTCTTTATCAGTACCTATTTATTCATCTGCTATGTAGAGAAGGCTGCCTGAACTTCATATGCTAACACAGAACCAGAGCAAGCTTCAGCTGAAAAGGACAAGCTGTTCTGTCCATTACAGCCTTTCAGCTCTTTCCTGAGTACCCTGCACATGCTAGCACATCGCTAGTACAGAACATAATATCTGGTTTTTCGAAAGGAATTAAAAGCCCTATGACATTTCACACATTCAGCAGCTTTTATTCTGTTCAAGCAGAAACTCCTAGCAGAAATTAGATTCCCTAACAAGCACATCAAAACAGTTTCTATATATATACATATATAAATATATAATTTGATATCCCAGTCATTTTCAGTAAAATGATCTGACTGCCACTGGCTTTTCACTTTTTCTTCCATCTTAAGGGTTTTTGGAGTATTTCCGTCTTTCACGGATTTGGAGATGTGAGGACAGCATTTGCAGATGTGAACACTTAATGTTAAACTTTATATTTAGGCATTGAGACAAACCGCTAAGCGCCCTCTAACGTTGATCTGTGAGACCCTGGGGCACTTGGCCATAAGAAGTTTTATTTAGGGACCTCAATCCTAGGCTTCAGGGGTTTTTTTAATCCTTGCTGTTCTGGTAGCTTGAGGCTATTTCCAATGGAATTTCATATCTCCTCAGAGGCGATGCCTCTCTCACTGCCTGTTAATACAGCTAATACATTAGTGACAGTGTTTAAGTAGATTAACGAGAACTATAGCTGAAGGCAAAATACCATACAAGAAATAAAATGCCACATTAAAACATTTCAAATCTGTGTCAGCTACGTTCAGCAGCATGAGAGAACAGCTGAATTCCACCCAAAAGGACAAACACCAATTTTACTTTAAAAACAAAGACATTGAAGTATTGTATTGTAGTGCTTTTATTGTACAGACAGTAATGAACTCATGTGCATTAAACTCACTTAAATGTTTATGGCTTCAGATATTTTTCTGGATGTATCTCCTATACATACCAGTGTATGTATGAGTGGGCATTTTAATTATCTTATACTGTTGTACATTGCTGAATGTTTAGGAAACTATTTCTCTTGATACCTTTTTGTGAACTCTACAAAGATCTAACAGAATTGAGACCTCCTGTTCTTTTTTTTTTTAAATTCAACGTCTAAAATTATAGCTGGGAAACCTCACTCTGAGGATTAATGGACCATAATATTGAAGTAATGATGAATTTCAGAAGTTCTCCAATAAAGGATATAGTTAGGATAGGTGTAAGAAATAAGCAAAGACAGAAACACACAAGGACGTGCTTCAAAACAAAGTCAAGTAGATCTGGAGTAAGTGACACCTCTTCCTGCTTGTCTTTAGCTGGAGGAATGTAAAACCAAACTCACAATGCAGTATGTCAAGATATCTAGGAAAAACTTGTCAGATCCAAGAGCAGGCAATTTCAGTGCACCTGATGGTCCAGCCAATGCACTGTTTGAAAATTGCTGGTCAAACAGTACCTATGAGAAAACCAGTTGAATTATGGCTACAAAGTGCTAGCAGAACGCTAATGAAATTTGGTATCTGGGGTTTTGTAGGTTTTCTGGGATGGGAAGATCAGTGCCATTATGACTTGGGACATTACAGTGCTGTCAGCCTTTTCATTAATTTACAAGGAAATTATTAATTTGTATAAAACCTGATTTCAGACTGCATCCATTTTCTGAGAGTTTCATTTTTACAGGGGAAGTATTTCAGCCTCTGGCTGCAAGACAAGTAGGCCTGTGAATAATGCTTTACAGAAACAAATGCAAAGTGTCTGTTAGGATCTAGCCGCAGCTTAATTACCTACGATACATTGTCAAGGCTTAAGTGCTAGACATCAGTGGAGTTATAATCCTCTAATGATAAGGCATCTCAAAGTCATATTGTTCTAAAACCTATTAGGGAATTTCATTGAAATAAGCTCTATCTGGAACCTTCCTGCATCACTTCTTCATAAACACATGTATCTTTTTTTCTTTTTAAAAACATCCTTTTCCTTTTAACATTATGATTCTAGAATTCCAGCATTTTCTCATTTCCCATGTCACTTAGACGATCTGTTCCTCAGGGTACAGACCCATATTTTAGTCTGATTTTATTTTTTCAGCATTAAGAGACAAGCTTATATAGAAACTAGCACCTGTCCCTTGACTGGGACTTCAAAGCATTCCCTTTTTAAAAGCAAACAATATGTTACAGCTTGGCTGTATATAGTATCTCTGCTTCTTCAGATGACGTAGCAGAAAGATACAGTGTGTGACATTGTCCTTGGGACAGCTGGAGTTATTACGGATAATGTGATGGCCTTGACCAAAATAACATAAGCTATATATTTATAACACTCACACTTGTTGTTTCATTTACAAGTTTGTTTGGTATGAAGAAGCAACTCTTTGAACATGCTGTGGGAGCAATGAGAGATATATATATATATAACTATCATCAAAGGTTTTCTTGCTGCAGCCAAGCACTAAATATCAGACTTCTTTGAGATACCCTTTATAAGAAGCCTGGCTGATTTTTTAAAAAGAATAAATTGAACAGGTTCTATAGAAATAAAAAAAAAAAAAGATACAAACAAGCTCTTAAAAAAAAAACAAAAACCCAACATTCACATGGTTAAAGCATGTGTGAAAGCAGAGCACTAAGGTTCAATGCCCTCTCCTGTTCTCTGTAGGTCCTGTGCATGGGGACAGGTAATTTGATTGAGCCAGTCTGTATGCAATGGAATCAGCTAGAGGAAAAAATCCACACCTTTTTATTAATTAATAATTAATTAATACTGATTGCTTTATAGTAGCCATTCTGTTGTTCATTGTTCACGCAGAAGGTGTATGATGACGTGGGATTACTTCCTCCCCAAGCAAAGAACAAAATTGGGTCTATTGCTAGGCATGAATGTGACAGGACGCAGAGCAGCAGTTTTCCGCACATACTGGATTGTTATGTTATAAGAACCACCTGCTTTTAAATAATGTAAAGAAAGTAACATATTGCTATGGAAGGAAGCAGATGAAGTGGTATTGTTCATATGTCATCTTAAGCAGATGTGTGTGTGACCCTCAGGTTACGGTGTTCTCAGGTAAGCAGTTGGAGGCTCTGGTGCCACAACCGCTGCATTCGCTTTGGGAGGAGAAGCTCCTTGTGCCAGCAGAGGTACAGCTGCTAGTCTTACTGCTGTTACAACTGAACGATCTGTTCCCAATTATCTCTGGAGTTGAAAGAAAAGCTTCTGTTAACTGTGTTGGGTTTTGCAATAGTGTCACAACACCACAAAGAAAAGCATTTGCTGAACAGGATGGACAAATGTTCGTCTCGCCCTCAGTCACTGGTCTGTGCTTCCACCGAGTTCCACAGCCCTTCTAGGTTGCTTCTGCACAATTTTAACAAACTGCCTGTGTGTGGATAGGAGAGGTCCGTTCATTCCTGGCTTCTTGAAAAGATGGTACGTACACAGGGTGGCTGAAACTATAGCTGGGAGCAGGATGCCTCTGTGTTGGCCCCTGGCTTATGGTGCTGTACTTTGCCGATTGGCACCTACTATTCTCAGTGACTAAGAATTCTGTAAAAAGTTGGGGCTAAGTTAGCACACTGGAGTCACAGAATAAAACAAGTAGAAAATTCCCATCCAATCTATTTGGTTTGAGAACATGACCTAGATTGGAGTACCCGTGGCTACATGGAGAGGAGCTTTTTTGTTTCTCATTATTGTATAATCAGACTCCAAATTGTTACAGTACAGTGATTCTCATAACAAGAAATACCCTCTAAGTGACTTGGTATGTTGCAGATTCTTTTCTATTTGTATTCTGTGCGCTGTGGTGTTAGGTGAAAGCCTCTGGGAAACAGGAATAGAACTCTGTCTAGGGGCTCAGTTTTGCTCCATGGCAAAACTGCTGTTGGTAATGAATAAGTGGGCTCTTACTTCTCCATCTCTAGGATCCTGGGCAAACACTGCCTTCCTAAGTATTTCTAGAGGCAAGGGCCTGCAGTATGCAGAGTTACTTAGAACCATAGATTTCTTTTGGAGTCTTTTTTACTCTCTTTAATATATTCTTTTTCTCCTTCCTTCCTTATGGAAGCTCAGATCTGATACTGCAGCTTGTCGAGGTCACTCCAGCACAGAGGTCCTTTTTAGAGCTGGCAGGTGAGGACACCAGAGAATTTATTTTGTGGTTGGTCAGAAATAGAAAAAGTAGAGCTGTTGATGGTCACCTGTACGCTCTTTCTTTAGACATGTTGTGAGACTGGCTCAGTGGCTATGAAAACACCAGTTCTCACGAGGTCTCAACAGCTACTATAGTGGTTTGGTTTCTTTTTCTTGTGCTTGCCACAAGTAAAATGGAATTTGTTTAGGTGCCATATTCACTCGGACCAGGCTTTTCTGCCAAAATATTGCAATGATCTTTTCCTATTAGTAAGGAACTTCCTTTTTGAATGAATTTGTGATATGTAACATTCATTTTCTTGCTGTTTGTACACAACAGCGGTAACTGCTTTAATTACAGTCAACATCATGTTTGATTTATTGAAAACGGATCGCTTTTAAAAATCTGATTAAAAAGACACAGGTCTTGAAATTCCAGCCTATGGCTTTTCACTCCTTCCTTATTTCTCAAGATTTTAAATAGGGAAGGATATCCATTTGTGTCCCCTTTTGCTTGTTACTCCCTAGCATTGCTGTTCCCAAGTCTTGATGAAAAGAAAAAATGGACTCTGTGAACAACCCTCACTTGTTTCAGTAGAAAGGCTTGTACAAAAAACTCTGTCACAGGCAATAGGATGCAACAGTAGGTGCTTCCTCTAGCCATCCATGCAGTCCCAGGTGCACTCAAGTGCTCCAGTATGTCAGCTTGTATCTGGTCTGTATGAACACTGCAGGTTCCAGATTTTGAAAAGTCTCAGGGGGTGTTTGAAACCGTCTGACTCTTTACCTTCCAGGCCAGTTCCATAGACAAGAGGCTTCAAAGATCCGCAGAGCAAGTTGCTTCGCCATCTGGTATCCATCGCCAGTGCGCTCCAGGCTCAGAGGCAAAATGTAGCACGGATTCAAGTGGCAGTTTGCCTAGAGGAAACCATTCAGCCTTGGGCGTGCTGACTGTTGTCCTGTTCTGCTGGCAGCTTTATTACATTGTCAGTGAGAAAGAGGGAAGGCAACAGAACTTTAGGCAAATGCGACAGACACGGGATGGCTTTTAGAGATCAAAATTTAGTACAATCATCATTACAAGGTCAAATAAGTCAAGGTGATAATTGAATCCATAGTAGATTTAGCTGACACTCCCTCTCAAATCAACAGAACAGCTGGGCTGGATCCAGATAACCAGTCAGGTTTGCATCACTAACCCCCTCAGAGCCTGGGTTTAATAGTGAGATGTCATATGCTGTAGCTATTGAGCCACAAGAAAAAGGGAATTCACAAAAGCAGAGGAAATCTTATCGTCACACATTCCTTTTTTTAAAGTGACATAATGGTTACAGGGTGGGGCTGTGTGATGGAAACGCCTTATGCACTGTGTGCACACGGCAACGCAGAGTTAAAACCAGGGAGTCCACTCTGTGATCAGTAGCAAAGAGTAAAGCGTATCAAGTGAACCAGCAGCCGTTCTCACGTTGTGTCATTAATACACAATTCTTGTATTTCCTCTTTACATTCATGTCCTTAATAGCAAGATAAAAGCTGTCTTGCCAACAGCCATACAGACTTAATTAACTTGTTTGTTCCATTCTAACCTTTTTAGTGGACTCTCCTGATTTTCCCCTGTTGTGAATGAAGAGGGAGTTGCGCATGTGCAGTGAACTGTATGCTTTTATTGTCCAGTATCAAACTATATTCTCACCAGGTTTTAAATTTGGATTTTTTTTGCTTTCACTATAAAGAACCCAGCTCTAGGCATTCTTCAATAATGCATGGAGGAATAATATCTGCTAGTCTGCATGTCCCTGTGACAGTCAGAGAGAAAAGGGGAAAGCAGGTCATGGACAAACAAGCATCTATTAACCCTGAGCTGCTGGTTTGACTGGAAGAAAGAGACAACTGTAGTTTTGGAACTACATGGAAAATAGTAGCGTGGAAGGAACCTCAGGATCCCTGTTACTCTGGTTTGGAGTCAGAATTTGTGCTCAGATGGAGTAGCTGGGAAGAGCTTCCAGGTCTGCAGATTTAGGTGCACCCTGGATTCAACATTCACGTCAAAATCACAGTCCTAGGTCATACTTGACCCCTTGGAAGACTGAAGGTGAAATAACTTAATTTCCAGGAGCCACCTAAGGGGGTTATGTAATGGCTTTTGGATAGTGACAGATTTTGTTTGGGTTTTTTTTTTTCCTGAATTTTGTACAAATTCATAAACCTAGAATTAACCCTAAAACTTTTCTTCAGCCATTCAATCTCTGATCTGAGCAACAGAAGGATTCATCAACATTCCACTGATTTGTTTCCCTTTCCTCTTCTTTGCAGGTCTCCATGAAATCCAGTGTTCCTTGCCTGTAGAAAATAGAAGAATCTTTCTGAATGAGTTATCTGAGGTCAGCTTTAGTGAATGCAAATTTAGTTTGTCATTGATGGACCTTTTTATCATCATCTTCTCTGGAGTCGCAGTCTCCATTGCTGCTATTCTGTCAAGCTTCTTCTTAGCAACTCTAGTACACTGCTTCCAAAGATGTGCTCCCAGTAAAGATGACGATGATGAAGACGACAGTGAGGACTGAATTTAGTCTATATGCTTAAGTTTCCTTGGTTTGTAAGTTACTAGATCATCAGCCAAAGTCTAGGAAGAAAACAAGTAGAGCAAAAGATTTAAACGTGAATTAAATGAAATCGCAATGTGTAAGGATCCATTCTAATCTATGATGGTCACAGGTAGGAACTGCAGTTTGCATCTGAGACTGTCAGCTTTGCATACATACGTAACCTGATGCAACGACACCAGGGTAATTTCTCTGATCCTTAATCAAACACTGCGTTTAAACGTGAAGATTGGAGGACAAAGGGGGAAAGGCCAAAAAAAAAGTTCCAGTGTTTTAAAAGACTAACTCACAGCTTCCAGATTGTCCTTCTGATGAGATGCAGAGTCCTGTAAGTGCTCCGTAGCCTTTTCTAAACGCGCTTCCGAAAGGCCTGGCGAGGTGGAGGCATCAGCTGGAAAATACGGAAGCAATTTAAAACAGTGTCCTTCCTAGATCTAAGTAGTGGGAGATTCTATTAAACTTACACAACTTTCTAAGTATCAAAATGCAATTAAAATTATTCCCAGAATTGTAGAAAGCATTATAGGAAGGTTGGCATTTTCTTTCTACAAATGTCCTCTATAAACATTCATCCTCCATTCAATGACAGCAGTTGCAGGCGTCATTCAGCCAAATTTTTTTTTTTTTCTGAGTGAATACAATTCTAGATCTGAGTCATCGGCTGCAGCTGCCTGGCACCTCTTTGGTCATGGCACAAGTACTAAATGTAACATTCTGTTGCATTTTTAGATGCAATGAAGTAGAGGATTTCCCTTCCCTGTAATGCTAGGCACAAGTAACTCTTGCGGTATCCAGTTCATTTAGTTATTTTAAAACGCTAAGGGCTGTATTCTGCTCCTGGTTTTACTAGAGTAACACAACTGGAGTGAACACCAGGATCCAAACTGGCAACTGTAAAAACAAGAGTGGAATGTGCCCCAGGATGTTTGACTGTATTATAGACTTGTCAAAACTTGAGCTCTTCTATATGACGGTAGATATTTTTGTTAAAATTTAAAAAAGACATTTATTACAAGAGATTTTTGGAATAGTGCTGGACAGCTTTATAGGATAAGTATATTTTTAAAATATTTGTAATTGAAATATTTTTTTAAAGCTCTGTGTATTTAAAGTATTATCTAGAGTAGCTGTGAGGGCTTAGAGTAGTGAATAACATACTAAAAAGCGATCTAGGGACTGTATGCTATCATGAAAGAATTAGATCTGATAAAAAGTAGCATATAGGTAACTACTGTAACCACTATTGTTTCTCAAAAAACAACCTTTGGTTAAAATATTGCCTTGCTCAGTTAATATGAATGGTCTTTTATGGACAGTTAGTTCCACATCTCTTGTATCTGTTGTGCTACTTGTTCAGACAGACAGAGTGAGTTACACTGTGCGTTAAGGGGTAACATGGTCCAGCAGATGGGGTACAAAACGAGGGCGTTGTCCCCACCTAATAGTCATCAGCTAAAGACCTTCAGCAAATCGCTATCTGTCCGTGCCTCAGATTCACTACCTGTAAAAGGAAGATCATAATAATTATTTCTCTTTCTCAAGTGCTTTGAGATGTGCAGTGGGGGCACTATACTGGGGCTGTGTACAGTGATTATATTCGTTAGGCTGAAGCAGATGCTATGCCGTAGCTCTATTCTGATCTCATACCGGCATGGCTTCACTGACATCAGTGGAGTTACTCCATTGGCTTACAGAGTTCCCAATGGATTTTGCACCATGCTGAGGTCAAAACCAGGACAAGAGTGTTTATTTCTGTTAGCTCTATGGCTTATTCAATGCGACTTAATGCTACCATTGTTAAGGTTATTACTTCTGAAACCACATTGAAACAGAATTAAGTAGGACAGTGAGAGGATATTCTGTATCAATACTGTCTTATTCTATTCTGATTCTTTCAAGAAAAATGAAATGACATGACTTTCACTGTGTAGTGCCATGATTATAAAGAACACAAATATATTTATAATTTCAACATGGATTTTCATGTTTGTTTGTGTGTGAGTATGAAAAAAGGAGAAAAGCCATCCCTGGTTCTCTCATCGTTTAGAAGCTGGGTTTTGCAGTACGATTGGAAATACACAACTTGTTGCCCACTGCAGTTCATGAAGTACACTCCCTTTGCAACAAATACGGATATGTTATCAACAGTTTTATATTTAGTGCTGTGCAAATTGTTCAGTCATGGAATGAGAAACTGGGTCAGACTTTTTTGTCTGCAAGTTTTATTATGGACTCAAAACTTGCAACTGGTTAGCAGAATGATTTGTCCTACAAAACATCAGCAAATGTCGATCCTTCCTCTGGTAACGAATTTATGGTTTTGTTTTATTACCCTGTAAGGCTGAGTAATTTTGCAGAGGTCACGTCTCAGACTCAACTATTTTGACTGGGTTCTGCTCTTACTTTCAGGTTCATCCTACCGTGGTGCCTCAAAATGAAGATCTAGATTTGTTTATAGTTCGTAGCTTTTTGTTCAACCCAGCATAAAGCCCTGAAAGCACTGATTATATTTGGAACTTAGCACCCCTCAGAGCAGCAAGGAGCAGAGCAAGCTGACACCCACATAATCCAGTGCAAGCTGAAGAGCAAGGCTTAGTAAAGCTTTGTTAATGAAGCTGCCATTCTGGATACTCCGTCACATCAAAGTGATTTTGCAAAGTATGTGGTTTTTTCCAGATAAGAAACTTTAATGGTATTTTCCCCTGTTAAGTAATGTATGTTTCATAAGTATTGAACTCATCCAGTTAGTAATATTTATTCATTGTAAGCATCAGCAGTTACCTACTATTAATACTGATTTTGCATTCTAACTGCTAGTAAATGAGACAGAACTTGGATTTAGTTCTTAGTGGGATTTTTCTTATTTTAAGTAATCTTCAGAGCAAAACATTCCACTGTTGGAATATTGCCAGAACGAGAGTGATCACCATTGTGATCCCCTGCCAAACTTTGAAAGACAGTTTCACCATGGATCAAAAGTGGCCTGCAGGCTGGGTTGTTATTGCAGTTTTACCTCCACGAAGGCAGTAACGTGGAGGTAATCCCATCTCCAACTTTGCAGACGTGGGAAGTGTTCCCACGGAGGATGCTTCTGTGGGTGGGATCTAGTGAGTATCCACTCCCTTCCCAGGCTGCGGTAACCCCCGTTAAGAGTAGGGAAGTTACAGTGGTGCCAAGGATAAGAGCTGAATTTAGCTCCCTGTGCAATACGTCGTTAGCTCAAGAAGCACTGCCTGTAGGTGATTCTCAGTGTGCAGCAGCAAGTTTGTCCTCATTTCCACCTTTCCTTGTAAAATGGCTTTACTTTAGCGGTGATGTCTCTCGCTGTCAGCAATGAGCAGACATTTTACCTGCTTCAAGGGGAAGGAAAGATACTACGCATGACCCAAATAAAATGTTGCAGGCTCAAAGAGTCGGGAAGCAGCTGTCACATTGCCTGCAGATAGGTCTCCTTGATGAGATGCTGGATCTTGGTATGTGTGAGGATCCGAAAAATGTGCAAGAAAGCAAATCTGCATGATGTAATTGAGATAGCCTGGCTTTTTAGAAGTGTGCGCATTGGTTTAAAAAAACCCTAATCCACAGAACAGTAAAATAAAGATCACCTGAAGCGACTGTCCAAAACTAGCATTTCATCCTCAGTAAGCCATCAGCTTTTTAAGGCAGCTTCAGTCCTGCTGTGGTTCTTACTCAGATGTGAATATTAATTGCTCATTTTTTAGAGCAGCAGAAAGATGCATTCAGAAAGTACCTTGAAGGGGTGGTTCTGGAAGCTCGTAAAGAGGAGCATACTGCTTGCCTACCTCAGATATGCAATAGAGAGTGAACCATTGTACACTGACAGCTAAAATTTAGCCTGGCATGCTTAGAGGTGACCAAAAATGGTCTCATCTTTCGGCTGTGGGAAGAACTGTGTGCAGTCACCTATATGTGTGCATAGGGTGTGCACACTTGTGCGGCAGGGAGAAGGTGTTTGTGTAACAATACTAGAGCTTGCTGTAACTATCACCCCTGTAGACAGCCTCGGTGGAACAGCTGAAGCCTGATGGGGATGCTGAGCCTGAGACAGTCCTTCATCCTTAGCGGAAGGTCTTCTGTGCTGGCTTTCAAACCCACCGGAGCAACTCTGTGCAGGACGTTTTAGTGATTCAGCATGTGCTGCCTACATGCTACGTGAGTAAATTACTTTAGTTTGCAGGGCTGCTAGCTGGCACATTGATAAGTTCAGATCATGTCCCCCAAAATAAAGGAGCAGGGGTTTTGATAGCTTCTGAATCTGACTATTCCTCTCAGAGAACGATGTTTTCATTTGTGGTGTAACCGGTTTTACGGACCTCTAGTGGCAACTGAGATGCTTTGCTGTGGAGGTAAGTCATTGCGTTTCACTGTGGTGATGTTGAAATGCTGAATCCTTGCATACTCTTTCCAAAAGAAACCAGAAATATGTATTACGAAATTAAATTTCTTGGAGAATAAGTTCTACCATGGACTCTGAGCACAAAGCAGCCTGTAATATCCACAAGCCACCAGAAAAATTCAGTTCATGTCCTATCTGTTAACATTGGAGCAATACAACCTTGCCTTAGAATTGTAGAAAATAGCCATGGAAGAACCTCAGATACATCATCTGATGATAGCTGATGCTTTGTAATAAAAATTCTTAGTTTGCTAATCAGATTCCTACTCTCATGTTGCCATCATCTTCCCCATTGTGTCTTGATTTCTGTATCTTCCTATCTTGACTGTGTTTGGAACAACAGAGTCCCAGTTTGGTATTATCTGTGCGTGGTACAGCAATGCAAATCACCAGCAGCAGTAACCAACCAGCAGACTAGGAAAAACAGTTTTGTTGGTGCTGCCCAGCCATCCATCTGTGATTGTAAAGACTTAGCAGAAAAAAAAATATTGAATTTGAAGCTGACAGAGCAACAGGAGACCTGTTGCAAAGCAGAATGCCTGAATTATGATGTGTCTCTCCAGTTCCCATCAGCTCTCACATCCCACCCAGAGCTCCATGAAGCCGTGCGAAACTGTGTGACACTGGGTTAGCAGCACATAATGTGCTTTTTTGGGAGTTGTGAAAAAAACATACGAGTAACTGCTTCAGAGCAGGCTTCTGCTGTTAGTTTTGTGGGAAGTGAAACGTTTGCAGGGAGGCGAGCAGCAAAGAAGGAGTGAAACAGCTTGGGCTGGAGTTGTTCAGGAAAGACAAGTTTGCTTCAAAGCAGCATTGTTTTGATCTCGGAGCTGCTTTTTCACCAATTTCTGTTGGCAGTGGTGAGGTCTAGAGGTTAGCCAGTTCACACCCAGGTATGAAGTAGTATAGTCTATGTCAAGCAGAAATTGATGTAAATTGAATTTCTAAAGTTTACTGCTGCAAGCCAAATTTGCCTATTTAAAAGACTTAATTTGAGTCTGAAATGTGATACGTCACTTAGTAGGCTGTATAAAAAAACTGTTATCAACTCAGAACTGAGAAAGTCAAAAGCAGCCGTGCAGACAATGGTGCTAGCAAGATATGCTTCAATTATTTCGGTATGTGAGGTCACTCTTCCAAGCTGATGTCACCAATATAAGCAATTGGATTTTCACTCTTCCATTTATTTCTCCTGGTCATGCTACTCATCAATAGCTAAGCAAAGTACAAGATTGAGGCGCTGTACACCACTTTGGAAACTCCCCTTAGCTGGACGAGTGACCAAAAAAGAATTGAGAACTGAGGAGAAAAGTCAGCATAAAATCTAAATGTGATACAGCCCAGCTAACTGACATTCCAAGGCATAGCTTGCTGCTGCTGGGGGTGGGAGGATTGCTCTTTAATTAGGACAAGTGTTGAAAGAGTTTGCAGTAGAAATAATGTTTGGTCTTCATAGGGAATGAAATGGCTGTGAACACATCTGACAAACAATTCCAGTCTATTTTTGCCCACTAGTTTTTCTCAAATTGAGAAACTGTCGCTCTCTCTTAAGAGTAGATTAGGTTTGCAATCTGCAGTGGGTTAAAGTATTACTCTTTATCCTTTGAAGATCTGGCTTCAAATGTGAATTTGGGTCACAGGAGGAAATGACCAGAATAAATCCCGTAAGGTCATTTTGGCCAGTTGGGCAAATGCATCGAGAGGCCCTTATTAACAATATGAATTGTGTACTTGAAGATGGGGAAACACTTCTCTGCACTCCAAAAGATTCCATTAAAATATGGCATTTGATAGCTCTAAAAACACAAGGCCAAACAGCGAGATGTGACAGATGTATTGTAAAATCATTAACAAGGAAACTGTGGCATAATTAGATTGACTAGTATTTTCACAGGTGACCATTATTTTTGAGTTAGTTACTTTTTTGAGTACTTACCTTAATTTTAACATAGTGATGTTAAAACCTGTATACTGTCAGGGAAGTGTGGAATATTGGCTGCAAATTAGCACTAGATAGGGGTTTACAGCTGCAGTGTCCTAACTAATAACCTGAAACGTCTGCCTTTCAGTGCTGCTTCACTGTGCAGACCCTTGCTGTGTTCAGAATAATTCAGTTGCCTTGTGATTGTGTTGATTAAAAACCAACCAGACACAAAAAAACCCTAATAAAACCCAGTTTGCATCTTCAATAGACGGAACAAAGAGATGCTCTGTAAGTGGATTCACTGCTTTCTTCCTATAGCAAGTCTTAAATGTCATCGTATTTACTGATCTGAGATAACAGTTTGGTAAAAAGTGACAGGGCAGCGATGTCTAAATATTCTAAAATACTTTATTGTAGAGTAACTTGAGGTTGGAAATTCTAAAAATCCAATAGTAAAGTATGTTTCCAAGAGTGGTATAACGTGAGTGCAAAGTTAGATATATTGTCCGCAGCTTCAAATAAAATCTTCTTTAAAACACAAATAGGAAGAAAAAGCTGCTTTAGAGATTATTCGGTCTGGAATGGCTTTTTTAACTACCAAATTAAAATAAACCCTGCAATGTAGGATTTGAAATGAAAGCAGAAAGTGTTCTAACCATAAACTCATGAACATGATACTATATGGTACTAAAATGAGTACAGATTGAACATAGTCTAATTGATATTATTCCTTGAGGGAACAGAAGTCAGTAGGCTGGGAAGCTTGTATTATTTTCAGAGGAAAGTATTTCATGCAGACTGTTTTTTTCAGTATCGGCGTATGGGATGCAGATTATCCACTACTGAGTCGTGTGGGGAGTTTGTGAGACTCTGCGAGTGCATCAAAGGAAGTAACTGCTCTCTGTTTAACCTGACACACATTTTGACAAAAATAATTGTAGTTGTACAGTGGCCTCGATTCTGATTTCACTACTAAATTATTTGGAATCCCGTCCTTATCTGGTAAAGATCGGTAGGGCTCCATTAACTTTACTCCTGCAATATGCTGATTTACCTCATGAAGATACAGCATGGACAACAGAAACTCTGCAGCTGTGTATGTGTGTGTGTTTATTCTCTGTGTTTTCATACAGAAAGAAAGAAAATAATTCCATGTGGGCCTTTTGTAGTGGTGATCTGTGTGTACCGTGCACGTACTCAGTAACCTCAGTTTGCGGTTTCTGCACTGGAAGGTGAATGCTGATTTTGTTTAGGATTATAGGTGGCATTACCTGGAGACTGCAGACATTCTGTGTAAATAGCAGCCGTACAGCTTTTCCAGATTCTTTCTGGATTCAGTGGTATTGCTCTCTGCTCAGTGAAAGGAGGGTCTGACCCTACTTACCAAAACTCGACTGCAGTCTTGTGCAGCTCAGGCAGCAACACAGAAGTTGTCATTTTAAGCGCGCACCCTCGATCTGATAATCACTGTACATCTATGTCCTAGTTTGATGATGGATTTATAATGAATGTCTTTAACCTCAGCCTAGCCCAGCCATCTGCTCTGCGAAGCAAGCTGGCACAAGCAAGCCAGTTTTTTGCTTCAAGGTGTCTCCTTGTATTCTTACAGAACAAATAGTGAGTCATCTCCTCCCACCCGAATAAAGCAAGACTATAACCTAGCTCGGCGTGAATGCCTGGTAGGAAGGCAGGTTGGAGAGAGCACCACAGTCAAATACAATAAAAACCTTGGCACTGAGGAAAAGAAAGGCTTGTCAGAGCAAGTGTACAGACAGACGTGTGTCCTCCGCAGGGGCTGGAAAGGGGGCTGGAGTAGTGATTACGTCAGCCAGGCTTGTGTGGGGTCATTTGTAGAATATTCGTGGTGGTACAGTTATGTAGAGACAGGCAGACATTTTTTGGTGAGCCTTCTTAAAAGGCAGAGGGCATTGGCATAGTGTTTCATACCCTACTTTTCACACACCTTTCACTGTATTACAAGCACAGAAACTGAGGCTTAGCATAGTTTCTCTGTAAAACCCACGGTTACACAGGGAATCGGTTCCAAAGATGAGTTTCAACAAATAGATTTCAAATTTACCTCTTATTTTACCACTTTGAATCTTTGAGAACCTGATCTAAATCACACGGCTACTGAAGAGAAGACTCCTCATTGAGCCCCTACTGTATAGGCTTTTATCAAGCCAGATGTCTTTGAATTCTTCCAAGGACATGTATTTATTTAAGGAAGGCTTGCCATTCAGTTAGTTGCCCGTTTGCCCACCCTGAAGTCCATCTGTTCTTTTTTTAGATGCTGAAATTGAGATTTCACTGTCAGCAAGATACACTACTCCTGCAAGCCTCCATCACATACCCCTTTTGCAGCAAGGTGAAGACCCTGGCCCACATCTACAGGCAACAGGGGAAGCCCAGGGCTTATTCTATCTCTGCAAGCCTTCCTTTGCAGTTCCTGATGGACTTCTCTCCTTGCCTGTTTTGGATCTGTATCACCATAGATTCCTGAGACTTTATTCTTAAACTTTTATGGCAGCTAAGATGGCTCAGAAAGGGAAAGTTTTGGTGAGGACACTCAATTAATAGAAATAATTGTTGGGTTATAAAACTACTCTCTGCCTGCCTGCTGTTAACAAAAATGAACCTTCGTCGAGTCACCAGGATTTTGGTCTTGTCTTCTATTGCAGTGCTAGAAAATTAAGGAAGTCCAATCTTAAATGGAACAGGATAAGAAGCTTTGTCTCATAAAGTGACATGTAAGACTTGTCTGTCTTTTTTTCCATGGTCTTGACTAGATGATCCCTCCTGCTGCCACCTTCAGATGAAGTGATTTAAAATGGATGGGAAATTAAAGCTTTAAGATAGGGTTTTAACATAAATGAAATGCTATCTGGCTGTAATAGTAACAGCTGTTGTGTCGACCAGCTGGACAGCAGGCTTAGTCACTCAGTCAATCCTGCTTTCCACAGTGCTGCGCTTGTTCTCTCTGCCTTCTGCCCTTTCACCAAAACCACCGCATAAACTCAACAGAGGGATGCTTCCCCGTGGTCCATAGCTGGCTCTGTCCGAGCCGTGGAGGGAGAAATCTCTTTCTCGGAATTGTCAGCGCAGCATGCGCCGCGCAGCTGAGTTTCCCTTGCCTGGAACCTGCTTTCTAAAGTCCCCAAATCAGGAAGGAACAAGAGCTCAGGCTTAAGCCTATGTATGTGCTTTTGTTTCCCTGCATCCCAGCTACAGGTGGGAATGTGCTGCTCAGTGCCCTGCTGTATACTTCACAGCTGCAAAGCAGGGCGTTTAGGAATCTGGTTTTGTAGATGTAAAAATAGCTCTGAAGGCAGAAGTCCTGTCTTCTGAGCCTGCTGCTTGTAGTGCTGTTTTTCAGAAACAAGAAGCTTCTGTATTCAGTATGGGATTGAACATTAACTGTGTCGAATACATGTCATGAATACTGTTGCTTTGAAGAAAAAGAACTTGTCACTGGTGAATTTTAGCCTAGCACTATCATTCAGGGCAGTTCCAGGGACCAGTCAGCTCACCTGGCAAAACTCACTGGTGTAACAAATTATTTCCAACTGAGTTAACTCAGTCATTTCAAAATGTCAGATTTCTCCTTTGCATTGACCTAAGCTTTATATAAAGTTTAGCAAAAGAGTTCAATGTGATTTCTTTTGAGACAAAACTGAATTTTTTGATTGACAAAAATTAATTTTTTAGTTGTATCTCACTTGGATAAAAGAGCCATTAGGAGAAAATTCTTTTTTTAGTGAGACTGAAAACACCATTTCTCTGAGCTGTGCTTCAGCTCCCAAATTAAGAAATGGATTATTTATTCAGGTCTGAGTTCTCACTCCCACAGCACAGCTACCTTCGTGAGCAGCCGCGGACAAGGCAGTTAACCTTTCTGTGTGCGTTTAACCATCTGTAAAATGGATATGATACTACTTACCTGCCTGACACAGCTGTACAGAAGCTTAATTTTTAATCAAGCTCTGTTAAAACACTTTGAGCTCACTGTATAAAAGCTGCAAGGAGAGGCAAAACAGTTTTATTACAATATTATTGCCTTGATAAGATTTACATTTCCAAGAGTAATATATGGTGAAGTATACCAGTGTTCTAGAAATAACATCAAAAAGGAAAGAAAGTATCAAGAAGCCTAAGAGATGTACTGGGATGGAGTACAGACTTTCTGACAGTCTAGGGTTCCTTTATCCCTTTGAATTATACATGTGGAGCAACTTGTTAATGCATTTCTAAAGACACGTTGACACAAGCCCAGACCTCTATCCTGGCAGGCAGTCTTTTGAATTAATTTAACCCCAGCATCAGAAGGAACTGGACAACATAGTTGAAGGCATTTCCATAACAACCACAGCGGACTACTGTCAGCAAAACAGACTTCCGTGGTCCGGGGAGGAGAACGGGAAGTAACGGTACACCTGCGTGGGGAGCTCGTTATGAATAATTTCTGTAGAAGGCCCTGGCATTACATTTCAGGCCGACTGTCCGTGGAATATGACCAGCTGTCATTCTCAGTGTTATTCCTCTACTCCCTATGCCCTCCCACAGTTTCAAAAATCATTCTAAAAATACTTCATTTTACTAATAAAGTACATCTAGGGGTTGTGTTTATGGTAAAATCTAGTACGTAAGAGCCAACAGAAATAAAACCCAACAATTAATAATATTTGAACAGATTGCCTAGTATATGCTACAGTATTCAAATCTTACCTAATATTTTTAAGCAAATTTGACACTCTGTGTGCTTTGCAGACAGAAAAATTACACAAAAAAAAAAAACTGTAATTACTGTTCCTTTCCACAGTAGTGGAGGTGCAGTGTTTGAAGTGCAGTTCCGCTATGCCAAGTGACTGCATACGTAGTTTTTGAGGTTTCCTCCTTTGTGCCATCTCAGAACCTCAAACCACACATGCATTCTTTACAAAAGAATGGAGAACAGGGCAACCTAAAACTTCCGTGGAGTCTGTAGATAAATAAGGTCATAAAGAACACACACCTCAGTGTGAGATGAAGCTATTACAGGAGATGCAATCATTAGCTCACCTGATTTTTGTTGTCCCTTTTCAGAGTCACTTAGAAAATTAGACTTTCCAGATAAAAAACTGGAGCAGTCTAAATTAAACAAAAAGCGTTACTGGAAGAGATGTCTGCACTGAGTGTCAAAACGATGACATTAGAAATACATTAGTTTGATTATTTTACATCGCTGATTCATTCGCAGGGAAGTCTCCCCAAAGCATCTAATTATCATGCTGAGTGCCTCAGAATTTATAAAATGACTTAAGCACTTTCTAAAGTAATTACTGATTCTGAGCGTGCAATTCGTGATATCCTGAGGAACCTGACCTTAAAGTGCTGAGCACCTGCTGTCTGGAAAATTCTAAAAATTGAAGGTGTCCAAATAACTCCAGTATGTTTGAAAACCCTAGGTCTTGAGTTTAGCATTACCTCTTTACCTGAAGACCAGATCTCTTGTATAATATGAGTTACTGTGGAGAAAACAGTTTAAAAATGTAACCTGAGACATTATAGCTGTTACCAATATTATGGCTTTGGATTTTGTTGGTTTGGTGAGTTCTTTTTCCTCTTCCTTTTCCTTCCCCTGCTGTTCAGAAAAATCCTCAACAGCTATGAAGGTTAAAGCTTTATCCACCAAGACAGATCCTCTTCAGGCACAACGGAGCTAATCCACAGCCCAAACAATCCTGCAGTATTAAGCCTGCAGTTTATGCTTGTTGCTCGAATTTATGGAGTTGACCAGACTGATATTTTTTCTCCATTTACTCAATAAAAATAGGCTTCTGGATTATCTTTACGAGCAATCACGTCAGTCAGTGACACTTGTCACTGTAAAAATCTACTCAATTTTCTGTCACTCAGGATAGTTTGGTCAATCCAAGCTACATGCTGGTTCTTTTTTCCCTGATTCATTGACACAACTGTGGAAATGAGTAAGGAGTTCACTGGGTGTGTGACTTCATAGGAGAAAGTTTTGAGGAACTGTTTCAGCCGTGTGAGTACAGGCGAGAACCCCATTTAAAGGATGTTACCTATTGCTGCTGTAAATAAAGTTGTTTGTGAATTCCAAATCTCTAAGACTTTTTACAGGAAAAGCTTAGGAAACTACTCGCAAAAACATTTGCAAAAAAAAGCAGAAAAGGAAAAAGATGGAAATATATTTTTAAGACCTGAACAACTAGTCAAGATCTGCTAACGGCCCGTGGGCACTGGGAATGATGTCTTTCTCATGGAGTTGGAAATCAGTAGGTGTCCACACTCCACAGAATGAGAGACCACAGGAACAGATTTATCAGAGATTTCAGATGGACTGGATAAAAATGGAACTTTATTACCCAGTCAATATTACGGGTGTTTAAACTGGTGCCCACGCCATACAGTAGCTCTGCAGCTTCCTCCTTCAGACTGAGGCTGTACCTGACTTTAAAGAGTTAATGTTCTCTTACTCTTCCTTTTTTCTTTCTCTCTTTCCCTCTCCTCTACTGGCTCAGAACACCGGCTTTCCTTTGAAGGGCACAGCACACTGAGTGATGTTCACGTGATACCAATGACAGCGGCATGATAAGCCTATTTGTGACAGTGTGGCAAATTACTATTATGAAATCCCAGTACATTTGATTGCAGAGTGACTTTCAGAAGGGATCACGCATAGCAAGGTTATGAAAGGATCAGTGTTTACTGCAGTAATGCTGACTTACTGGAAAAGAATACCAAGAGCTCTTTAAATAAAAAAGCTGGGAGATTCCCAATTCATAGAACGTTTGGCTGAGTATAGCCAGCTAAGCGTTATGTTTCTCTCAAGTGAAAGGGAAAAAATTATCAGCAAAAATTCTTAGGCTTTTTTTTTTATTTCCTCCTTTGGTGACTCAGTGAAATGTTTTTGCTAGAGATGCACTCAAGAGGGATCATCAACTTGAGGCTGTGCTCCTGACAACATGCCTCTGACATTGTTCACTTCAGGAGGGTACAGGTGTTCTGTCTCTCCCGAACTGCCTCCCCCTTCCATCAAAGGTCAGGATCTCCTACGTTCATACAGTGCACGAGTTAAAAGAACAAGATTCAAATAAAAAATTATGGCAAAAACAGAAGTGGGAGGAGAAATAGGCAATTTATGGGCTCAGAAAGCATGGAAGTTGCCAGTAACAGAAGCGTATCTGCAAATTACAAAACAGCAGTAACCCACCTGCTGAATTATTCTCAGTATCTAAGAGTGTTACAACATGGAGAGATATTGTCCCTGCCCCAAACACCTTCTTTTTAAATGTCTTTGTGGAGTAACACAATCAGCACAATAAAAAAGAGCAAGCATTAAATGGCTGAGGTTTACAGCAGGATTTTTATCGCACTAGTGAGCAGCAAGGTATTTTCGTGGTGAAATAAGTTTTTATTCAATTATCTAATAAATAAATATGATTATTACTTAGGTTTTTTCTTTCAGACTTTGTTGATAAATTTTTTAGTAATGATAACCCAGGTAAATCTCTAATTGATTTTCTTGCTTTTATTAATTATAACACTGGCAAGTTGTGATTACTGTGTTCATAAGCAATGTTCTGACTGCTTATCTTAATTAGAGCCTGTGTATTCTCTTTCACATAGAGGTAAGAGCACTGGGAAGCCTTTGCACTCCTGATGAATTCCAGTTCAAGCACATTCTGCTCCCTGAAATACGGAAATACTGGACTCTGCTTCCTTTCAGCAGTGTTTTGAAGCCCATCTTTATGCTGTATGATATCCAAGGTGATACAGTAAAGAGCTCAGCATGCATACAAATCTGATTAGGATGATGAATTGGGGAAAAAAAAAAACAACCGATACCCAACAAAGCTACAAAAGCAAAACACCCCCCCCCAAAAAAAAACATTTTTTTTAAAGTGTCCCTCATTTGGACTCCCTATACCTCTGAGATGTTGAGGCAAATAAGTTTTGTTTTAAGCAAGTTAGAGAATTTCAGCAGTTTCTCTGCACTTTGTTCAGTGAAGCAGATACTTCATTAGCCTTGTCTGCTTTTGCTCAGGCAAGCAAATTTGCCCTGGTGGGTAAAATTAGATGTGGGGCAAATTCAGATCTCTCTCTCTCTCTCTCACCCTCCCCGCTAATTGCGGAACTACTTAAATGTTGGCTGAAATATACCTGATTGCTGGAAGTATGGACACAAAATATAAAAGCCCCTGAAGTTTAGGTAGAACCCCCTAGGTTTGTAGAAGTTTTTTGAACAGCAAAGGAGCAAAATTTGTCTCCAAAAGTCTCCAAACACCTGTAATTTCCACTTCTCAGCACATTTTTAAGCTAGGGCAAAATGCATCAATCAATAGCTCAGTGTACAAGAGATTATGATTCCTTTTCATAATTATCTCCATTTTTTGGCCAAATAGAGCATTCACATGATGTTTATTTTGGGATATGCACACAACACAACCCTGTTTGTCTGCTGGCTGAAATGTGACTATTCCAATCTGCTTTGATTACTTTTCCCAGCTGAATTAGAGAATTGATCCCTTAGTTCAGTAAGTAGAGACTTGCAGGTTTTTTGGATTTACTCTTATTGCGATACGAATATATTTAGCTGATGATGGAATACGGCTTCCATATGTAGGTGGCCTCAGCCTGGCACAGGTTTTAAGCTGGCCAACCAAGTGTCTGGGGTTAGACGCGTAGCATCAACAGCTGTCTTTTTTAAAGGTTATTTTCTAAGGGCACATGTTCTTGGAATTTGTTTCCATGGTGGCATGTTGTACCGTGGAGAGGCCAAGTGTTTAAATAACCTCTTAAAATGTGGTTTGCACTTTGCTGTAAGGCCTGAAGGCAATTGTGTCTGAAATCAAACTCGTGATGGCAAAAGCTTTGGTGCAAGTGAGTGGATAGTTATCGCCTTTCCCTATCTGTGCAAGGGGAAGAAAGGACAAATAGGGATCTTTTTCCATGTCTAACAGATACTGGGAGAAATGAGACTTTTACCTCTGACTTCAGTGGGGCCAGAATGTAGAATGTCACCTAAAAGTTTCTGGGGAAGAGAAACGCTGATGCTGAAGCTGGTAATGCCACATTGCTGTCTGCACGCTGGGAGGACGTGTGCTGTTGCTGTTTGCTGTGATCAAAGCTGTGCCACGACTGTGCCTGCAGCGTTAACTCGCTCAGGTGCAAAGCAATCGTCTAATCACAGCCGCACAGTGCGTGGCACAAGCTGCAAAACCCACCAAAACGCTGAGCTCCGTGCGCTAGAGCCAGACTGCCGCAAGTACACAAATTTACTTCTTAAAAATTGCTGTGTTCCTCGTACTGAGCTCCCATCAGGGACTTGTTTGAAGGACTTGTTTGATGTTTACATCAATGCCAGCAGGTGCTTTCTTGGGTGATTAAACACAGATGAACTGCACTTTGTATCTTTTGCTAAAATGTCTTGTGATCATTTATGGAAATTCCCAGCATTTTGGGAAGAGAAGAGGGGGCTTTCACAATGGGACTTTTCCTCTGAAACCAAAGAATAAACATTTGGTGGCACTACACAGCTATCTGCCACCATAATCTAGTAGTCACTGTTCTTGGTTTCAAGGTTGTAACTGGCTAATTGGACAATGTGTGATTTAATCTAGAAAGAAAAAAGCGGGGGAGAGAGAATGTCCCCCAGAACTTTGAAGTGCAAGTGGACAAGCGGATATAAGAAAAGGGGAATTTGTTGTGACTCATCACAGTTTGGAAATAGAATTATTTGTAATCCCAGGAGCTGCAGTTCTACGAACTAAGTATTAACAGCTTGACCATAAGTCTTTCACAGACAGTTGGACATCTTTCCACTGTTTTAAGTTTATTTTGGACCATATTGTATGTAATGCATCTCGTGCTGAAGAATTCCTCATTTCCCCCAGGCAATACAGCCTGCATCCCTGCTATGCTATAGATACGACGATGCCATCTCCAGCAGAGTTTAAGGATCTACAATAATAAATGCCAGTTTCATAGCAAATTTTTGCTTAGGTATTTCAACTTAGTCATACAGGGGCTGATATTGCAGTAAATCTGCATGTCGATATTTATTTTATATGGGCAATTTGTTGTACTCCTGACATAGGAATTCCCTCAGATGTGTGAAAATAAGGAAATACTCTCGCAGAATTCTAAAGGGAAGAAAATAATTGGCAATAGTGGGTTGCCTTAAAAAGGTCTGGAGGTTTGCTATGACTCAGTATGTTTTAAGGAAAGAAAAATGTTATTTTAACTATGAAGCTGGCAAATTCTACCATTTTTGACTCCACCGCAGTAATCACTGTAAAAGACATGATTTAAAAGCTGCTATTTCTCACTGTCTGAAGCTAAATACACTTTTTTGTTCTAACAAATCGGAATAAAATTAGAGCACTGTGAATAAATTCACCCTGCCTCTGTGCCTGCTGTCTTAGCTTGAGGCAGAAACAGATGACTGTGATCTCCAAGATTGTCAAACTAGCAACATAAGCCAAAGCTACATTCACCTTAAAAAAAACATGATTTTTTTTTCCGTCTTCCAAGCTGCTCCATTATTTCAGGGTTTTGGTGCCAGTGTTCAGTTTTTTAAAAGGCCATCTGAAACCTTACAGGCGTTTTTGACATTTTCCCATTAACGGGGTGGTATTTGGGGGCTTGAGAGTGCTTTGTGTTCAGATTTAAACTTTTAACACCTTAGATCTTTCACCAGTTCACTGGAAAATGCTATTTTGATTTTCCTCATTAGCAGCTCTAAAAAAGGAAAACAAAGTTAGCACATTTCTCATTTAATATTAATTGAAACATATTTTTCCCTGTAGCAGTTTGCTGATGATGAGACTCCGACGCCGCTGACTGAGGTGGCTTTGCAAATAGTCCCTATAAATAGAAAAGAAGAAGCTGTTTTTGTGAAATGACCGGCTAGAGAAAAGTCCCATTTATCAGGGAACCAGGTACAGACCAACAGCCCTGCCTACCACCGACCACATAAACACAGGCTGGCAGCGCTGTCTGAACGATCGGGCAGAACGGTTTGCTCCACACTAACATTCTGTAGGGAGAAAGTTCAGTCAAGTGTTTAAAATATGGAAATAAGGATCAAAACGCTTGTGTTGTTTCTCCACCTCTCCTGCTGACTCGCTGCAGGCAAACCACCTTGCCTCCTTGTAATTTAATCACTGACAAAGGGCCGGTTTCCACCGAAAACTGTGGGAGCAACATTTCTTGGATATAGCAATGTCTTCAAAAACTGCATCCTGGAGCGTGAAAGATAAAAGTGGCCGGTGTGTAAATCACACAGATTTGTGTGACAATGCAAATTGTTCATGTTAAAACACTGCAGGTCACTTTGGGCTGGCTCGCATCAACATTTACGACACGTACCCTGTAGTGAGTGCATTGACTGTTTCTCTCCTTACTCGTGAAGGAGAGCGAGACCTCTTGCTACCTTGTCTGCCAGCCGTGTACCACTTAACAACTGCCCGTGCCCAGGTCTGCTTTTTGTGTTGGTTGCATGGAGTCAAGCACGGTTCACCTTCGGCCCTGCTTTGACCTCATTTCTACTGTAATAGAAATAAATAAGAGTAGCAATGGCACCTTTCATCTCCAGGGATTACAAAACATTTAAGGAATTTAAAAAACAATATAAGGAAGAATTTTTTTTACACTGAGGGTGGTGGAGCACTGGCCCAGGTTGCCCAGAGAGGTGGTGGATGCCCCAGCCCTGGAAACATTCCAGGCCAGGTTGGCCGGGGCTCTGAGCAACCTGATCTGGTTGGAGATGTCCCTGCTCCGTGCAGGGGGGTTGGACTGGGTGGCCTTCAAAGGTCCTTTCCAACCCAACCCCTTCTGTGATTCTGTGAATCTAAGCTGCATCCCCTGAACAGAGCTGTGGTTCTGTTTTAAGGAACATGTAGAAATTCCTTCATGGTAAGAAAGCTGGGGTACTCGTTTCCCTTAAACCGAAGGAGGACTCTGGGCCCCCGGGGGCTATACCAGCTCTCAGTTGCCCGCAGCCCTTTGGTTAGCGCTCGGACATTGCACACCGTGCGGTCAGCCTGTGTCCGCAGCTGGCCAGGGTGTCACAGGCCAGGAGAACCAGGAGATGGCTCCTCATAAGCGACTGTGAGATGCCAGAGCACCCAGGGACCGGGCTGCAACCTCCTGGGAGCACTAAACCAGAGCCAGTTCTGCCACCTGCTGCTTCCCCACGCGCCGACAGGGTGGGCTGAGCCTGGTCGAGATTTTACTGAGATGGTCTTTACCAGTGGGATTGCCGTATTTAAGCCTAAAACACTTGAGAGGCCAGATTAAGAGATTTGTGTTCAATATTTATAACTCACAGCAGCGATGAAAAGTGTCCGTGCGTTATGTAGTGATAGACGTGGTGACGAATGGCCACACTTGTTCTACAAAAACAAATACTTGGATTGTGCTAAGTTATATTTGAAAGTAAAATTACTGGTAACACAAAATGTCAGGGATATTGAGGGAGAGTGGGCTGCCTAGTGAGAGACCTGACATAACTAAAGGTCCTTTCAAAGCTCAGGCGTTTGAGGGAACAGAAGAAAAATGCAGGCTTGCCTGTACAAACCAGTGGATTTTTATAGATAGCTCAGAGTGAAGAGTTTAAATTAGAAAGCTGACTCTGTGGGCAGTTATCAGCAACCAACACGTGCAAAACCGTAGCTTCTGTAGGAATTCAGAATGGCTTTATTTTTAATTTTTAAAGTCCAAGATTTTCTCTTTATTGGCTGCTAGGCTGAGGCACAAGAAGGTTAGGCAACGCCTCGCCTCTACACCTCCGCTCCATAAGCACACCTCTGCCTGGGGCGCGTGTTCCCAGGCTCTACGCTGCCCTGCCAGCTGAAGCTGCTAAAGCGCTGCTGTAAAGGATGTTGGGGCTGCCACGGCAGAATTCAGTTGTTTGAAACTGAAGGGGGACTTTGGCGGCATCCCTCTAGGGATCCTTAACCACCGCGCAGGCCAGCCGCTGTCAAGGACAAGGGCTACCATCAGGTCAATGTTCTCTTTATGTATAGCGCTAACTAAATTTAGTGTTAAATCTGCTGTGAAAATTTACAGCTCGTACTATTTACTTGACAGACGTCCAGACCCTCTTGTCCAAATATACAGTTCCTTAAATTAGACACAAAGCATGTCATGAGGCAGCAGCCTAAATTACATATTTACAGCGCTGAAGCAGGTAAGTACATATTTATGCAGCCAATCCCAAGTTCTTATTTTTAAAAAATGGACTGGCTTGTTCAATGTGTTGGGTTTTTTTAAAATCCTGACAGAGTATTTAAACAATGCTAGGTTTGGGAGCTCTCTGGGCCGGGGGCTGTCTTTGTGTTGTCTGTTTACAACGGAGTTCTGCACAATGAGGCTGGCATCCTTAGGGGCTGTTGCAACTGAAAGAACACAAGTATGTGACAATAAAGAGCATCTCCCTACAAAATGACTGCCTAGAGATTTTTTCCTTCTTAGCAAATGTTATTGCCCCAAAAGAACCAGTCTATTATTTATATAACAATTTCCTTATGGGTCATTATTGACTAGAACTTAGGTTTTTCCATACCAGAGCGAATGCCCCCATCACTGCAGCTACAACATTATTTCCCGTATGCGCTGTCAGGATGGAGTTCTCCTCTACGCCAGCTGGCTTGGGAGCTTCCTCTCAGTTATGTATAGAAAATTGTAATTCTGTTCTACAGCAGTTCTTCAGTATCCCAAACTTGCTCTTTTTGAATTCCCACAAACAGCCTTTTGAATCTGTGTAGGTTTTAAATCATAAAAAAAACCAAGACAAAAAAAAAAAGAACTAAGGGAATGTCTCCATTAGAGGCAGCTCCTAGCACAAGGCAGGTTCATGACGTGCTGCTGCACTTTTATTGCTTACAGCTGCTCTTGGAGACAAGCGGCTCCTTCAAAATGGGATTGTGGTTTCTGCATTTTGGGAAGTTTATGCACTCTTCATTCGGGTGAGCAAGCAGGGCCTAACCCTGCTTAGTGGTTAACTTGCTCTTACTGAAATCAGTGGGCCTGTGCCCCTGCGTGGTCCTCTCTGCCGCTGTCACCAGAGCATTTTCTTTCAGGTATTTGCTTTGTTTGATGGAAATCTTGATGGGAGCTGTAGCTCCTGCTGATGGGTAATAGTATTTCTGTGAGAAAAGCCGTGCTGTCTAGAAAAGAAAACCCAAATATGAATTATTTTTAAAAGCCAGGAAATTATTTTTTTTTCTGAAGTGTTACAACCCCACATGGCAGTGAGATTGTCGTCACAGGTGTATTGCACATGAAATCTGTTTACACTGCTTAGACTTACAGGGTAAAAAAGAGTATCAAAGTATCAAAGCCATGGTTTTTCAGTGCCTTTTAAGGGCTGATCAGTTCAGCTCAGTTCAACAAACTGTACAAAAATTTTAAAAAGTAAAGGGCTAATGGCAATTTGATGTTTTCATCACCAATATGAAAAATACATGTTTAAATATACAACAGGCTTTGCCAGATCTGTGCACCTTGTGGAACTGCCATCAAAGACAGCTTTGTTTTATTCTTACGGGTGCGGCGCGAGTCTGAATCCCCGTCCCAGGTGCTGTTCGAAGAACTCTGAGCAGTGGAATGACAGATCTGGAGGACGGGACGTGGCAGCCATTGTGTCCCTGTCAGGGAGTGCTCACATTCAGACCAGTGAAGCTGGTTTACTGGTTAACTGACTTGGATAGTTCTTTTTAAGGCCCTTCCAAGGACTATTTAGAACTTTCTGAAAGAGGCCTCCTGACCATGCGAACAACCTCTTCTCAACAGCGTGCTTCTCGCTGAAACCCTGCCATTCAGCCTCTGTGACCACCCTCCCTTCACAGCTGGCATCCGCAGTCCCCAGTTACTGCAGAACTTGCCAGCCAGAATCAGTGTTCCCTGTCTGAGTCCCAGCCCTGACTGAGATTCTCAGTCCAAAGAATCTGTCTTGTTTGTGCCGCTCATCCAGGCTGACATCGGTCTCCTTCAAGGCAAGAAATACGCTTGCTTTGAGAGATGTGCATCAATTCTAGCTACCACTTTGTCTCGTTAATGTCAGAGAAGTTCAAATACAAGGCTGATTTCATGCAATCAAGACTGTCTAGAACGTTTTCCTCACAGAGAGCTCTATCAAAACAGCTACTTGCTCCATGAAAAATCGAAGAGCACAGTGCACTCTTGCTTTCCAGTCACAAGTGACCACAAGGTCCTGACACTGAAAAAAAGCTTCTCAAAAAAAGCATGAGTAAATCTGACACGGAGGCAAAATGTAGTCCTTTGCATATTATAATGAATCCCAGGAGTCCCAGAGTGCTTGTTGTACGTTGATGAATTTTGCCTTACAACATCAGAGTGTACCAGCGTAACCATTATCTGTTTGCTTGTCTGATAGAAAGGACTTAGGTTCTGAACTGGATCTGTATTTCAGAGGTCTCCAGGTTCAAGAGTTTTTATCATCAGGTCTATAATTCAAGTTGATCTCTTTTCTTTATATGGTTTTGCTATTTCCATCATTAATATCCTCTCTTCCTGAAAAGTGTATGACTTCATAGCGTAACGCAGCATTTCTGTTGTACGTTTTCATTAGCTGGCTGCATTTTATATTTACTAGTAAATGGATTTTGGAATTATTGCAATTTTTTTAATGATGAAATTTCAGATTTTCTCACTTCTTTTCCATGGCAGCTGTGAACATCGTAATTGTTTCAGTTTTCACCTGTTCTTGAAGCACAGGCAAAATGACCTCTGTTTTAGTGGTTTCATCTTGAATAAAAGTCCTAGTAAATTCTGAAGATTTGAGAGAGTTGGGAAATGTATTTGTGTACACAGCATAGCAAAGGAATTTATTACTAAAGGAATCTCGAGCACAGCAATATTGGAACTGATTAACCATCATTGTTTGTCCCAGAAAGAACGAGTGGCTATAAACTATGGGTGTAGGTATCCTTGATTTTTATCTGCCATTCCGACTTCAATGCACTTCTGCCAAATGCAGGATAGTACTTGGAAAAAAAAATATGTATATGCATATGCTTACCTCTGCCTATTGGCAATAAAACAGTTGTGCAGGATCAGAACCTGGGATTATGACCTAACCAAAATGGTCAGCAAGAAAATATAAACGAGGTGCTCTTGGTGTGGCCATGTGTTTGCAGCATTGCTTTCAGCAATGGCTCAGCCTTATGGTTTTAGAATCACAGAATGGTTTGGGTTGGAAGGGACCTTTGAAGGCCACCCAGTCCAACCCCCCTGCAAGGAGCAGGGACATCTCCAACCAGACCAGGCTGCTCAGAGCCCCGGCCAACCTGGCCCGGAATGTTTCCAGGGCTGGGGCATCCACCACCTCTCTGGGCAACCTGGGCCAGTGCTCCACCACCCTCACTGTAAAAAATCTTTTCCTAATATCGAATCTAAATCTCCCTCCCTCTATTTTAAAACCATTTCCCCTTGTCCTGTCACAACAGGCCCTGCTGAACAGTCTCTCCCCATCTTTCCTGGAGCCCCCTTTAGGCACTGGAAGGCCACTCTAAGATCTCCCCAGAGCCTCCTCTTCTCCAGGCTGAACTTTTGGGGAGTTCTATCTGGAATAATCTAGATCAATTACATTTTGTAGGAAAATTAGGATTGCCCTGACCCACGTGCAGGACCTTGCACTTGGCCCTGTAGAACTTCATGAGGTTCTCACAGGCCCACCTCCCCAGCCTGTCAAGGTCCCTCTGGATGGCTATAGCTATCACCGCTATTCTGTCTGAAATGTTGCCTTGTAGAATATTTGAGCAATGTGTTTGAGATAAAGATACGTTCATTCTAGTTTTGTTACTGGCTGGTTGGTGTTTGATTCCACCTTTACTGAACTCAGGTCAAGAGATGGAGAAGCCTGGATTCTTTCTGTCATGCGTTCAGCTTTAGGCTTGAGTCACCAAAAAGCTAGCTGGATATCTGTGATGCACATTTAGTATTGCTGACGTGAAAACAGCTAATCAGTTAAACAGTTCAAAGCAGATATTTTGCTACCGGGTGTTACTAACCACAACTGACATGTCTTGCAGAGTTGTGCATTTTTCTATTGAAGCAGCTCTCCATCAAAATGCATTTCATCCAGTTAGCTAGCACGCTTTCTTTGGTTCCTTTGGGTGTCATAGTTGTACATTTTGCTTGTAAATGGCTCAGCAGCTGAACAGATGAGACCTGTGCTTGGGGAGCCCTGCCCAGTCAGTTTGCAGATTTAGAATTAGCGTTTTCATCCAAATTTCATAGGTGGTACTTGTGCATCTCAGAAATTCCCTGTACATCAAGCTGGTCACTGCTTTCCATAGATGAGCTTTGGTTTTGGAAGCACAGTAGGTAATAACCATAAATGTTTCATTTACTATAAATATTTAATAATAATGAATGATTGATGACCAGATTTTTAAGCAAACTGATAGAGTTCCCTGAAATGAAGCCTACCGTTCTAAAATTGTCTAAGCTGTATTCTGAATATCATATGGGCTTTGTTGTGCTATTGAGCTGCATGCCTGATTGGTATTTTCATTAAAAATATTAGCACATGGGTTACAATTATTATCGTATTGGCAATAAAATTAATCTGCATGGACTTCCTTGTGGATACAAGAATTTCTGTACCCACCAATTTTCATTCCATTGTAAGGCATGTCTTCTTTATGGATTGTTTCAAAGATGTTTTTTCAAGAGAATGTGTTTTTTTGTAACACAGCACTAATAGCTGGCAGTGTTTTGGTGACTACTTTCACCTATTTCGCTTTCAATTTTTTCTAATTGCCTTTGATATCGCTGGGATTTTGAAGCTTAAAAAAACCCTATAAAATGCTTTTCTAATTATCAGGGCTCTTGCGTCTCTAAAAGATTTCATTAACAATGCTGTTTTCTGATTCATGAATGAGCACCCAGCCGAAGGTCTGCGTACCTCTCCCACAGACATTTTTGGATGTCTCACGGATGAGGAAGAATCTCTTTGCCTGTAGGTGCCACTGTTGCTCTACACGCAGATCTGAATCCTCAGTGCCCTTCAGTTGAAAATCCAACCTTGAGAAAGCAAACCTAAACCACAGGGACTGAAACGTTGCAGAGGTAAAACTGTGCAGACCATTGCCAGAGCCTTGTCTATACCATTGCCAGAGCCTTGTCCATGCCAAGACTAAAGTATATGCTTTATCTTGTTCCTAAAAATAATTATATTATTGCTAATCTTGAGGAAAATTGATGAACAGATAACTATGCATTGAATTAGTTCCAGATATATTTAATCTGAGCCTTTCACTTGCTGCAGGTTTATTGTTGAGCCTCAGACCGATAGCAGCTGAACCTGGCCAGTCTCTCCTCTGGACCGAATGTGATTTAAATGCT